>SDVV010003248.1:0-21649 GCA_016164225.1 Gammarus roeselii | reverse complement strand
CTGAAGAAAAAATACCCACTCACAAAACCACCAACACGAACTCCCGCACAAATACTCCAGCGTTATAATATTGTGAGACATGAACAAGAAAGAGCAGGCTCGTCACGGGCAGAAAAAACTGCTCAGATTATTGATTTCGCACTGATTGTTCAAGGGGATAGGGCGAGGGGAGGGGGGGGCATTGGTCTCTTGGGTCGCAAAAGAGCCCGATGAATCCCGGAGGGTGACCCATGTCCCCCGGGTCTTCCCGCGCTCCTCGAGTCCCCCGAGACCCCTCGCCTCAGCACATCTCGGTTTGCCTCGAATAATTTCGGCCAGTCTCGGCTCGTCGCGCCCAATTCGACTCGCCTCAACATGTTTCGACTGATCTCGACGCACCTCAACCAGCCTCGGCGCGACCCTCGCCCCTTGCGCCAGCAATCCGCGGACTGTAATGGTTAATTGTTCAACTCAAGCTTCTCACATAAACGTTTTTCTCGGACTGGGTTTTTCCAGCGCTGCGAGAGGGGAGCAGAGGTTCCAGGATTCAGAGGGGCCTCTATAGGGTCCCACAGTTTCTCAAAAGGCTCCTAAAGGGTCTCAAGGGTGTCCCTAAGGGCCCCAGAAAGATCCAAGTGGACCACCCCAAATCCACATGGTCTTCCAAGTCCCCCGGGGTTCCCGAAACCCCGGGTACCCGAGTCCCGCGGATCCCACGAGGACTTCCTTTCCCTGGGTCACCTTGTCTGCATATAATAAAAATGACCAATGCAAAATTTATCACCATGAAAAAAGGGCAGATAAATATAATAGAGCCCAAGCAAGAAGAAATACTAAAATACTAAAATAAAGTGTTAATGATCTATGAAATGAATAATCATCCATCCACCCCAAGTGAGTAGAATGCACGAATACGAGTAGATTGAGTAGAATGCATGAATACGAAAATGCACGAAAACGAGAGGAGTGAGTAGAATGCACGAATACGATTAGAGTGAGTAGAATGCATGAATACAAGTAGAGTACGTAGAATGCACGAAAACGAGAAGAGTGAATAGAATGCACGAATACGAGAGGAGTGAATAGAATGCACGAATACGAGTAGAGTGATTAGAATGCATAAATACGAGTAGAGTGAGTAGAATGCACGAATACGAGAGGAGTAGAATGTATGAAACAATTTTGATGGGATCTTCCACGACAAAGTTATCGTCTCCAAACCCACCGACGTTTGATGCAGTCCAAATAAGACTTGATGAGACTTGGTTCGATGTATCCAAGTTTACTAGTTGATCAACTCCAATATAAGATGCGACAGAAATAGAGGTGAACTTATTTAAAAGTATCTTTCCAGCTGATGAAACGGTTACTATAAAGATAATATAACGTTCCAATGTATCAAGCGGCAAAACACTGATGTTGAATTCAACAACCGATATTCTACCAATGAATTATATAACATTTGCTAAAAAAAATAGTTTAAAAAAAAATCCTGGATGAAAATACAATTAAGCTCTACGAGCCTAATTTTCCACCCGTTCTTAGTCGTTCAAAATGAGGACTGAATTGAAAATGTGCATTATTTTCATTGTATATTTCAAATGATTGAACTATAAAGAGTAATTTCCTACATACACTTGAATAAGAGATATGCCTGAGAGCGAGTCCCTCTCCGACAGCGTGTGTCCTTACAGCCTATTGTATTGTTTCCCCGAGGTGCTTTAGGCTTACAGTCTATTGTATTGTTTCCCCGAGGTTAGGCTGCAACAGCATGCGACCGAAAATGAGTAAATGAACGTCTTCAAACGAGTTAATCGTCGCCATGAATAACAATGGTAATAAAAATGAATAAACAAGGAGAAATTATTGTAAGTTGAACTTTTTGGAGTTTCTATAGTAACTTCCAACATCATACAGAGGTCCTCATATTGATGGACAAATAAAGAAAATTATGTATTGCACAACTATAGAAACTAAAGCTATAATAGGCCTAGACGAATTCTATCTATGAGCGTCATTGCAAACTATTTACAAAATAATTGCATCCGTTTAATGTAACCAAAAAACTGTGGCAAGAATTTAGCCCCACAACCGGTGAACAATAGTTCGATTTAGAGGACAATATATATGTTCACAATTTATAGTATATACAAAAATAACTACGAAAAGGGAGAGCATCTCTTACAGATTATTCTGAATCTCAACTATACATAACAACTGAGTATTTACAGGTTACTTTCGTAATCGGTAGTAAATGAAGATGACAATTTGTTAATTAGAAAGCAAATGAACCTATAGAACAAATAATACCTATGCACGATCTAACACGACGTATCAGACAGTGCACGATCTAACACGACGTATCAGACAGTGCACGATCTAACACGACGTGTCAGACAGTGCACGATCTAACACGACGTGTCAGACAGTGCACGATCTAACACGACGTGTCAGACAGTGCACGATCTAACACGACGTATCAGACAGTGCACGATCTAACACGACGTGTCAGAGTTCCACTTCTCTTGTGGTCATGCAATCTTGCTGGTGTAAATCTCGACCCACATGTTTAGAGTGAAAGATTAGCTGCCAGAATAATGTTTAGCGTGAAAGATTAGCTGCCAGAATAATGTTTAGCGTGAAAGATTAGCTGACAGAATAATGTTTAGCGTGAAAGATTAGCTGCCAGAATAATGTTTAGCGTGAAAGATTAGCTGCCAGAATAATGTTTAGCGTGAAAGATTTGCTGCCAGAATAATGTTTAGCGTGAAAGATTAGCTGCCAGAATAATGTTTAGCGTGAAAGATTAGCTGCCAGAATAGCGGATTTCAAATGCCACACAATAAATTGATGTTCCAAATGGTGTTTTGTACTTGGGACAACACATCAAAAGTTACAATTCTACTCCAACACTGGAGGGATTTTATTCATTTGAACACATACGATATTTTATTACACCTTTCTACCCAGCGGTGTCCTCTTCATACAAAAAGAACCATCTCACTCAAGTGAGGCAACTGCAACACAACACATCATCTCTTGGTAACACGAATCTCGATACATGTGCCGCTAGATGACATAAAATAGTCATCTATGTAATCTTTTAGTTTGAGTCTAGAGGGACTTCGCCCGGCTTAGATTTGGTTTTCATTTCCACCAGAGCCTCAACGCGAGTCATAATAGGCTCCCCCGTAGGGCTCGATGATCATGGATTCCAGTAGGCTCGCACGCCTCAGTTTTCAAGAAAAAATAACTCTGTAAGAGTTAGAAAAATTTGAAAATTTTAGCAATGTCAGACGCACGCTGTTGCGCACAAGAAAAACGCTTACACGAAACGGACCTCCGCCCCCAATCATCTAGAACTTCAAGAGTAATATGTACGCACGCCAGTGCGTACAGGTAGCATCGTCGAGACGGGTACAAGGTTTACGGCTATACGGACAAAGTCAGCGAGCCCGGCTTAGAATAACATGGGATAACAAGATGCGACGATTCAACCACTCTCCTGCTCTGCAGTTAGTGACTGTGTGCTTGATAGGAGCAGACAAATATTTATTTTATCCAAAAAAGCTATGTCCGCAATAAGATAAATAATAATGGTGTTCAAAAGATTTGTGCGGCGATGACGAATTCTGTGTTCAATCAGCAAAACGTTGACGCGAGGAGAGAAAATTGACGAATCAAACCGGGTTAGTGCATTGGCATCTGCAAACGTGTTCTTGCTGCACGACTACCCGAAATACATTTGGGTTACAGAAATACAGTCCACCCGGGTAATACATTTGGGTTACAGATGACGACAATACATTTGGGTTACAGAAATACAGTCAACCCGGGTTATCAGATTGTTTCCAAAATCCATTCAAAATTGCTGTCGATGAAGATAATGTCCTAGTGAATACCGTACTAAGATAGAAACAATTGGACGGTATTTTGTTATGAAACCATTCAAATCGGTAGCAAAAGTAACAGATTGAAGTCGAACCGACATTGCAACTGCATGATTCACGTTAAGGGGACTCCGTTGAGACAGGTTCGTGAAACTGACCACGTCAATCCAGGGTGAGTTGAAGCAGGCTAGTTTGTACAGCTGTTCAACTGACACCGGATCAGCAGATCAATTCAAGGACCTATTTCAAAACTTTAATCCCATAAAAAGACTATGGAAAAAGCTACGTTTTTCAGAACCTATTACGCAGAGAACGTCTGCGCTCTAGGATCAGGGCGTTGCAATTTTTTTAATTCAAGAAATCAGAGGTTTGAGGGCCAGATTTCAAACATCAGGAACTTGCTCCGAAAAATGAAGAGAACTCCTCGTTCAGAAGTTAAATTAAACTGTATCTAGCGAAGATACTTTGTCCTGTTTAATACAGAGCTCGTTCATGTAGGCCTGTAAAATAATCTTTTAAATTTCACAGCGAATGGCTTCACTAACCAAACAAAGCGTCCGTTAGATTAGGGAAGGCACAATTTCGGTTTCAGGAAGAAATAAGGGCCTTGTTGCTACAAGTCGTTCATATTACAAGAAACAAGACCTCAGAATCTGTTAAATGCGTTCACCAAAATGAAAGTTCTACAAAATCAAAAATAAACTAAATCTGTACAGCAGAACTGATCATTGTCTCAGTGCCAGTAAATGACGTACAGACGTCCAACGATCGACGAGATGAGCTCTCATCTCTTTTAGACGCCATGACGTACTTACGTCCAACGATAGACGAGATGAGCTCTCATCTCTTCTAGACGCCATGACGTACCAACGTCCAACGATCGGCGAGATGAGCTCTCATCTCTTTTAGACGCCATGACGTACCTACGTCCAACGATAGACGAGATGACCTCTCATCTCTGTTGGACGCCGTGGCGTACCTACGTCCAACGATAGACGAAATTACTTCTCATCTCTGTTGGACGCCGTGGCGTACCTACGTCCAACGATAGACGAGATGACCTCTCATCTCTGTTGGACGCCGTGGCGTACCTACGTCCAACGATAGACGAGATGACGTCTCATCTCTGTTGGACGCCGTGGCGTACCTACGTCCAACGATAGACGAGATGACCTCTCATCTCTGTTGGACGCCGTGGCGTACCTACGTCCAACGATAGACGAGATGACCTCTCATCTCTGTTGGACGCCGATGCTCATCATAAGGCAACCAAGGGCAACGTTGAAGTAAAGCACAAGTTTTACAAGTTATATTTTGAGGAAGAAACACGAGGAATATGAAGCCAAAAATGTCGATATATGATAAGAAAATCTGACGATGAATATACATTGAATAATAGCCTCTTCAATAGATCGATTGCTGCACCATATGAATTTGCTGAAAAGCTTCCTTCCACCGCATGAACAGTGTACTGTAAATTTAGTTTTAAATATAAATATAAATGCATTTAATGCCAAGGGAAGGTATATTATAAAGTTTTTATATACGAATTAGTTTCCGCAGATGAGTCTTTACTATTTGTTCAAATCAATTATTTCGTTCATCAAATAACTGTGTTATTATCAGACAAGCCTTAGCCCACTTCACGTCCGGAAGCCCAGTAAACCGTCCGGCACTCACTGTATCTGGCAAAAGACTCCCAACATATTCGTTCGAGTTTTCATGTGACGAATTTAGGCAAGGAACTGTAAAGATGTTTCCAGATACAATATACTGTACCCTACACTGTGAGACAAAGTATCTCCTTAGCTGCTACAAGGACAAACTGCCCGTTTGCCGTGCGAGCCAAACACGTAAATATGATGGCGGGAAATTGGTAGTACTGTTTTGGAAGAGACTTGGAAGACAACGTGTCGAGGAATGAAAGAGTGAGCGGCCTGCAGGTTCGGTGTTTGATGTGATCGAGCGAGCAACGTCGCAGTGCGTGTGGAACATGACACACATGTTCCTGAAACATAATTAAGTCATCTTTTAGCTTAAGAGTTGTACGAGACGCAAATTTCACAATGCAAGTCTCGTAGCTTTTTGTAGGTTAAAGTCAACAAAATATCACCGAACTCATCAGTCCAGAGACAACAGATCTCGATCATTATATTTAGGGGTGATCGAATCTACATCCTTCCTGAAAGCCACAGTGATGGTCATAACGGGAAAGCTAGAGCTAGTTTCCGATGAGTTCAATGTTAATTCATTTTGAACGAAGGCACACTGTGCATCATCGCCGTGAAGCAAGGTCATTGCACGCGCTAGAGATGTTGATCGTTGTCGTCAGTGAGTAGATTAGATTAGAGTGTCAAGGCTTTCTAGTGCACAGGAGTCTTCTTCAGTGAGTAAACCACTTATGAGTTTGGCCCTCCTGCCTTCACGATCCTCCTACTCACCCCATCATCCATTTTCATTGGTCTGAACCGATAAGTTAAGATTAGGCAATACTGCTCAAGGTCACTAGGACAATTTTTAGCCTTTTCACTTTTTGCCTCTTTCAGTTGACTATTTAAGGCTAGTTGAAATGAAGCATCGAGTGGTAGGGGGTGTCAGAGGGAAGGAGACCCCCGCTTGTGTAATGTTTCCAGTTCCAGAGCAGGTGAAGCTTTTTGTACAGACTTTAATGAGGACAATTCTTTCCAGTGATGACGAATTTACAATATTCACCGTGGGAACGTTCGTAAATTTTAATGCATATGTAAAACAACGACCATTTTCTCTGAATGTACCCATGTTGATTGGTTTACATTTTAAAAATCTCAAACTGCATGCTTGGCTATCAGTTAAGAACAAAACCTATCAAGGAGGATACACTTTTTCCGTTTTGCAGGTCAAGTCTTGCCATGGATCGGCACGAACTCCCCGTCAAATATACCAGAGAACCAGCAGAAGAATTTTTTTCTATTTGATTTTTTTTTCCTATTAATAACAGGGCGGCAATGTTTAATTGCCTTCCTTGAACAAGATGAAAACGCTAAACAAACACGAAAACAAACGAAACTGTCAAAATTAAAAGCACAGAAAACAGTCACAGAAGACCGGTAAAGAAAACCGGCATAGTGGAGGGAAATGTGAGAATCATGTTAAGTATAAAGATCAAAATGTTGAAATAAACATAACAATGATTGGGATCCCCTTTTCTTGTTTGTTTTTCATTTGGGAAATTCGGCTGCAAACCGCCTCACCAAACTCCTTATATACATCTTTCCATCTGCCAACAAACATGTACACAATTTACAGAATATTGAATTTACATATAGACAATTTTACAGATTCTTTGTAGAGAAATAACAAAAATTATCCCAAAGAGGTGATATCGACTAAGGGAATCTACTTGGCTCAGAGATGGTGGAAAGTATCGGACGGAACCCCGGTGTTGTAGTCCATGCTGCAGTCTTGCTTTGAAGGCGCTCTGTATTGGTGTGCCGCGGCGGCCATGTGGCTGTTCATACTATGATGACTTGCGGCCATCTGCTGATGAAAGTTCGCAACATGGGAGGTGTATTGAGAGGGCTGTTGTGGCAAGTGATACTCGATATTCATATTGCCGTAGTAGGAGGCGGGGGAATAGCCTTGGTTCCAGGCAGGGGGCGTTTTGGAGTGTGGCGGCATCGAGGCGTAGTGACCAGAGGACTGCATGCAGTTGGGAGAGCTCAAGTCAGATCGCAAGGAGGAAGACCATAGTGCAGGGTAGCTGTTGGGGTCTGCTACACTGGAGGAGAGAGCCTGAGCAGCTCCTTGGAATCCGGAGGAATAAGGATGGGAAGAAGTAGGAGTGGTGTTGGGGGGTGTGTGTGCTGAAGCGGGTGAGGTGGTCGGAGGCTTGTAGGCTGGGGAATTGGAGGTAGTCCGGGGTTCCGACTTGACAGTCGAGGGGTTAATGCTAATGTTGGTGGCAGAGGCAGCTGTTGGGGAAGTGGCCTTGCAGACTTTCTTGGCTCTAGGAACTGCCGCTCGGGTGCTGTCGGTGGTGCTGGTGTTAACACCACCCACGGAGCTGTTGGTTGTGTTGACGGTGGTGCTGGTGATGGAGTTGCTGGGAGTGGTGGTGCTGTTAGTGCTGGTGGTAGTACTGTTGGTGGTGGTAGTTGCGGTGGTGTTGCTGGCGTTGTTGCTAGAAGCCTGCTGGCGACATTTTGCTCGTCTATTCTTGAACCAGACCTGAGAAGAAAGATGAAGGTTCAACATTAGACCATAAAAATGTATCGCTTACATACGGATATCGTGAATAGTATGGCGATAAAAATCACAGTACATGTCTGTAACAGACGAAGAGATGTGGGTCATGCAGAACAGACCATGAGCATACCATGGATAGAGGTAGTGTGAGAGTTTACTGGTCCCACCGTCCCTTGGTCTCCATCGGTCCCTTAGCAGAGCAACTGTCACTCAATACCTGGACCATATGGGACATTAGCCACCGAAACAACCACCCTACGTTTCTCCCTTCAGTCCTGCCCCTCTCTCCCCTCACCAATTGTTAATTTACCCCCTCTCTCCATCCCTTTTTGCCTCACAATACCCCAGGAGTCTGAGAACTATTGTCCGTCTCTATTTATCTCGAAGTTGGCGATGGGAGGAGAGTATCTCTACAACGCACGCAAATTGAGACTACCTAAAAGCGCAGTCACAGCCTAGGGTGACTAACTGTTGTTAAAGTGATCAAAAAAATTAGAGGGTGTATCCTTCTTCAGGAGATCCCATTTGGAAACTAGAACGAGTGAACACAAAAAAAAATCTGTAATGGATTTTTTTTCATTTCAATATTCAGTACATATTGAACGTGTATTTCTAACCATAATGAATGTGGATTCTGCACATGGCAACTTTTTTCTATATTAAATAGATTTAAAATCTCTCGAAGAGCACTGAAAAAATTTAAAATGATGCCAACCTTTGCAGATGGAAAACAGAATTACAAAAAATGGAGAGTATCAAATATATGCTAGTGAAAAATTCCTCCTTCTCTGAACACGTCGTACCACGGCTTGGGTACAGTTGTTGCTTCCAAAGTAATGTTAAAAAGATTTCATAAATCATCAGTAAACAAGCATTTAAACTAGCCATAGCCGAGGTCCTTTTGTGCAGATACAAAGTCTCCTTTTGATCCACTGTCCCTGCCTGTTTGTGCCCCTCTCCCCCCTTCCAGCCAATCTGTACTGGATCCCTGCTGGCATTGTTGGGCAAGCCAATCGTTATTTGGTGTACCCCAGTGACAATGCATCAAATAGGGGTGTCCTCTACCCCCCAACCCCTACTTTTGCTTTACAAAGGAGCCCATAGCCCCCCTCCTCCAGAATCTCTGATTCGACGCCGCCATAACCTGCCTCTCTTTCTGTACAGCAGGATCCATTGGCCCACCAAACGGCAAATTCTCTAGTTTTTCCCATCACAAACAAGGGTTTTCATTTAAAAATGGTCACATGTGCAGAGATCGGAAGAAATTGAATACGTCAATGAAGAAACAAAAATGGCGGGTGGGACATTGTAGTGATGGCCTGAAGGGAAATATTCATATGTATAATATAAATTCTTTGACGGAGGTCGACAACAGATGAATTTAGTAAGTAGTTGGAATTTTACGATTTTCTGAACATATGACTTCTTTTCTCTCACTTTGCATACAAACTGGTGAGTTTCATCACGAATCAATGGTATGCCACGCTACTATGGATGAGAGGCGCGTGTATGAATATACCTTCTCCAAATCCCGAATTTCAGTCAAATAAAACTATTGATTTGAAGATTGTTCAAACATGTTGCTGCATTGTAACCGCAGTCACATTCTTATATTAATTTTCTAAACTGAATGGGAAACTAGAACAGTTATGGGGGTAATTTGATAGCATGTCTGAATGTAGTCATTGTTCTTTCTTGAATATTAATCGGGGGCACGTGAATAATTACATCTAAGGCAACGCGAATATTTATTTCTTCCCTAACTCGAAAATTTAGTTCATCAAAAGAAGGAATATCCATAGGAAGCAAAGTTAAGAGATGTAACTTATACATGAATATGTGGGACGAAACATAAATTCGAAATTTTAATCAAAGATTTTTCACCTTCCAATCGAACTCAGACTTCTTTGTTGTAAAATCTGTCTATTCGAGGCAAAATTTCCTTTCAAGGAAAAAATTCTCAAAACTTCCTAAGAACCGAAATAAACTTCGAGTTGTTCCGACAGTCTATGCCAGACTACCTGAGGGGAAATCAACGGAACGAAAAGTGCTTAGGTAGGAGGGATAAAGCAGGCCTAATTTAGTGGAAAATTCGACAATGGAGCGTTTCAATGGAGAAAATAAGGTGCGCCCGAAGCTATATAAGGACGACAGAACTCTTCGAAGAAATAATAGACTGTTCAGTAGGGACGCACTGAGAGGGGGCACCTCATTATTGAAGAGGTGAAGCTTCCCCAAATGAAATACTGATTCTAACATCACTGGGCAAATCAGGTACGTGTTTCACAACATATCCCATCATTTCAGAATCATTGTGATTTTTAATGTGTTACAATCAGTACCGATTTAAACAGTTTGACTATCAAACTTTGGGACTGGATGCCGCACCCAATAAAATGGACTTTGATCTATTAAAAACGTGATAACCAGTATTATTGCCGTGTGCGCACATAGAACTGTATCAGACACTAGTAGTATCATGTCGGACAGTGTCGTAGGCCCTTGCAGTCTTAATTAGATGCAATGGAAAAACATTCATTAACATTCAGCTTTCTAAGCTATTTTAAAACAACTTTAATTAGCAGCGCAAAAACGAGCCCTGCATTCATTTTTCAACGCAACCTCGGCGTATTCAATTCATCAATAAAGTATTATCAAGAAATTCCGAACCGCTTCCACGTCGTTCTCGACCTCTTCGTCCTGATCAACCAACACCTGACCAGTTGCCGCACAGCTGTAAGGACTTAGCTTCAATAACAAAAAAGGAAGCCGACGTGTCTAAAAATAATTCAACGAACACGGACGAGGAAATGTGCGTCTAACCCCAGCTGACGCTGCGTCTGCGACATGTGAGGCACTAGACAGCCGCCGAGTCGCACAGATGGTTTTCCAACATTAAGTACATCGATTTCTTTTCGATTTCTTTTTCGTTTGAAACGAGGAGGGTGTTACAGGGTGAATTGGATCAGTTCGAGGTGTGACGGAGAGTGTCACACTCGACGAAGGGTGTCACACTGGGTGGAGGAGGGTAACTGGGTGCATGTGACGCCTTTCGGTTGGGGGTACGAGGCAAGAGTGCTCAGGATACACTGAAGCAGCTGTCAAGCACTGTTGCCGGGAGACTGGATGAGATCGAATGGTAACAACATCGCTTCGATGAGATTGCAAATTGAAGGCAAATTTAACGGTATTCTGAATAAGATTATTTGGTGGTACATTCCAAGTTTATGAAATATTATCCCACTTTATAAGAGATCGCAAGTACGCGCTTGCAAAATCTTTGTAAATAGCATGAACAGGAATTCATGGCTATTTATGGCAATAGTAATTAGGAAAACGGCCGTGCTAGTTTCATCCACTTTCGAGAAACACAATTAATGCATACGACTACTAACAGAGTCTCATTCCCCTTAGCAGCATCGCTAACTTCACAACAGTCGAACTAAAAGACTGAAGTGCGATGCTCACAAACCAACAGTTGTCGTCCATTTCTGTCTCTAAATCATTTTATTGCTCCAATCACGATTGGTCGATCGATAAGTCATTCCCAACGAAAATGCTCCCTCCCTCAAAGAAAATGGCCCCTGATCCATAAGGGGAAAATTAAAGTGTTAATGGGAGTTTTGGGATGAGGGCAAGGGAGAGGGGAGTGTCCTATTGCTCGGTGCCCTCTTTATGACCCTATGGCCTTAATAAGGAAGGCTGGAGGGAGATGGTGAGAAAGGCTACTGAGGGACGCCAGAGGAAAGAAGAATAGAGGTTGCTGCAAGGTTAAAGAGGGAGGCTACAGTGATACTTTAGTGCAATAATATGCAGACTATTAACACCCTGCGCCTTCTTGCAACCATCTCTGCGAATGGCCTTTCCTCTTACTAGGGAGAGCAGGGAGGACCCGTGAAAACTGGAATTGTTCAAGGAACAGAAGGAACGGTTATATTTGGTTCGGACAGAGGGATACCCCATCTCTATTTGGCACTGGTTGTCATTGTAGTTTGATAACATCCAATCAATTTATCAACGGCAACACATGAAAGCATATGGGAATATAAGCTACATATCATGCTATAGACCATTAGCGGTAAGTCCTGCACGATGAGATTACCAGAACAAGGCCGACATAACAATATCAATTGCAGACATTATAACCCTGAGCTTATAATATTTTTTCATTGGAATTAATGAGGGGTTATTGCCCCGTATTAGCAGTTTGATGACCAAGCCATGGAATGCCAACAAATCACTCTGAATGCAACTATGCCTTTGAAAAATGGCCAAAATAACATGTACTACGTTAGCACTTGAAATGTGGTTGGTCAATTGATTGATTTACTTGATGATTTACTCCAGCCTTACTTGTTGTAAGGACGGAGCAGCAAATATGATCTAAAGAATAAACAGATCGCCATTTTCGTACTGTAAAATAAACAAAATGCGAGCTTGTTCAGAATTTTTGTAGCATAACGGTCTTATATTATAGCCTATGCATATTAACGGCCTTATAGTATAGCCTATGCATATTAACGGCCTTATAGTATAGCATATGCATATTAACGGTCTTATATTATAGCCTATGCATATTAACTGTCTTATATTATAGCATATGCATAATAACGGTCTTATATTATAGCCTATGCATATTAACGGTCTTATAGTATAGCCTATGCATATTAACGGTCTTATAGCATAGCCTATGCATATTAACGGCCTTATAGTATAGCCTATACATATTAACGGTCATATATTATAGCCTATGCATATTAACGGTCTTATAGTATAGCCTATGCATATTAACGGCCTTATAGTATAGCCTATGCATATTAACGGTCTTATATTATAGCCTATGCATAATAACGGTCTTAAATTATAGCCTATGCATATTAACGGTCTTATAGTATAGCCTATTCATATTAACGGTTTTATATTATAGCCTATGCATATTAACGATGTTATATTATAGCCTATGCATAATAACGGTCTTATATTATAGCCTATGCATATTAACGGTCATATAGTATAGCCTATGCATATTAACGGTCTTATAGTATAGCCTATGCATATTAACGGTCTTATAGCATAGCCTATGCATAGTCACCAAGTTATTATGGAGAGAAATAATATAAACCTTCCTTCTCCTGCCCGCCCCCTTCCCCTTTACGGTCATGGTGGGGGAGCAATTGCTAATGTAAGGGTTTGTGACGCCATTCAATATAATAGAGCGTGTTATACGTGCAGCTGCAAACGGCCATTGGTGGTTATGGCCTGGGAAAGGGGAAACATGGGTGGAGAGACATAAGGGGAAGAGAAATAGGTGGAGTGACGTGGGTGATGGCCGGAAAGGCTTGGAAGAGAGGACTCCAAATAACGGCAAGCCGAATGAAGAATTAATAGTGATGCACAGTGGATCTCCATTTATTTTTGTCGTAAATTAGTTTACCCACGTATTGTTATAAAACATTGCTGTTTGTGTCGTAAATTAGTTTACCCACGTATTGTTGTAAAACATTGCTGTTGTGTCGTACATTAGTTTACCCACGTATTGTTGTAAAACATTACTGTTTGTGTCGTAAATTAGTTTACCCACGTATTGTTGTAAAACATTGCTGTTTGTGTCGTAAATTAGTTTACCCACGTATTGTTGTAAAACATTGCTGTTCGTGTCGTAAATTAGTTTACCTACGTATTGTTGTAAGACATTACTGTTTGAAAGATTGTTTACCCACGTATTGTTCTAAAACATTGCTATTTGTGTCGTAAATTAGTTTATCCATGTATTGTTATAAAACATTACTGTTTGGAAGATTTTTTACCCACGTATTGATGTAAAACATTGCTGTTTGGAAGATTCAAATCAAAATTACGCCCCATAATTTTGTCATGTGTGTCATGAGGTATTCCCCTTCTACACTAAGAATTTTAACCATGTTTCAATTAGAGTCTCCCCATCAGGGCACAATCAGCAGAGTTGGCCCGTGGGTTCCAGCTCACCTGCACTCTGCTCTCCGGCAGGTTGATCTTGATGGCTACCTCCTCCCTCATGAAGATGTCGGGGTAGCGAGTCTTGCCAAACAGGGTTTCTAGAACGTCAAGCTGGGCGCGGGTGAAGGTGGTCCTCTCCCGCCTCTGCTTACGGCCAGGCTGCTGTTGCACTGCGCAAGTAGAAAGGAAGGGAACTTGGTTAAGGGGATCGTAGGTTTCACTGAAGCGGGATAGGGATTGTTGGTTAAGGGGGGTCGGGGGATTGGAGGCTCTACTGAAGTAGGATAGAAGGTTGATGAGGAATCGAATACTAAAATTAAGTTGGGACGAGGATTTGAACCTTGGTTAAGATAATTCTTAGGTCCGATTAAGGTAGTGAAGAGTAAAGGGAAGGAAAAAGTCTATGCTTGATTGACACATTTGTAGATTGTTTTAAAAATAACTTACTCGTTTATAAACAAAAAATTAGCTTCAGTGCAGTGATCTCGTCTCGGTAAGCACGTTTATTCATTTATTTTGTCCAATCGGGTCAGAGAATTTTTGTTTTTTCAATCACATCATCATGTTTCCAAGATAAATGCATTCGCAGAATAAACATTCCAATTCTCGACCCTTTGTGATCTTCAACAGCACTGTGCATAAATGCATTGTTAGTGTGTTCCAGACGGTAAATTGCACTAGAAAGTTCCACCCCAACATACCCATAGGATAACACAAGCCGCACTTAATATCTACCTGTGAACTCACTTCGCAGGGATGGGAAGGCGTTGACACCCAGCAAGTGGTCGCGAGTGTCGGCCGATGTGTGGTAGTTCATATGGAGGGCCTGATCCACCATGGTGTGAGGGTGGTGGCCGGGCATGCCCATGGGCAGACCACGCCAAGCCATTGAGTTACCCAAGGAGTTTGGTTGGCCAACGAATGAACTGTGGTAGGCCATGGGGTCTGGAAAGAAAAAGACACGAGAAGTTAGGTCAAGTCAGCCAAACGAGATGGATCGCCTTTGAATTCAATATTGTTTTCGAAATCCGTATAAATTTAAAACAGACAGAAACAGAGCATGGCAAAATCCTCGCGCTGAAAAAGGTGTCGGATGAAGGATACTTGGCAGCTTGATAACCAATGCAAATTATGGTAGTAACCAATCGATTGCCCAAACAGAAAAATGGAAGTAACGAAAATATGAATATTATTCAATATTATGCATTAGAGAGAACACACCAACAATCTCGTTGAGAGACTTGTGTAACTGAACAGGGAATTCAACGTTGAAAACACTTTAGTTCTCAACCAAGATTCGAACCCCGCCAGGAATAAAAGTCCAGCACGCTAGCCGCTTAACCATCCAGCACAACAAAAGTGTTATTACGCATGTAAAAGCTACCTACATATCAAGAGCTACACAATACGAGCATCGTAACACGAAACGATCTTCAACGGCATCACTGTTCGATACTTCAAACTTCGTTTCTCTATATCTAACAGATCGATTTTCCAGCTCATTGCTTGTGATTTAAGCTTTCGTGAGTGGGTATTATACTGTTTACGGTCGACAACCAATTCCTTTGTTTATCACTGTTACAGAGAGACGGCACAATAACCGTGTTCCAGAGTTGCGTTCAGTTACCTATCTATTACACCCAAATTTACGATGTACCCAATGTTAAAAAAATATCACAAATATCACATAACTCATGTATTGCTGTAGCTATTCAGACATATGTTTCGGACTTACAAGCAGCTATCCAAACCTAAACACCTTCCTTTGAAAATTTGCGAGACCCAGAACTATCAGAAATTGGGTAACAATTTTCTAATAGCCCCAATTAGAGTAAGATTCTTCTCCGCCTATATCATTGTATTTTCCCTCTTCTTGCTGCCAGATCAGTTGGATGGCTTTTTTTACTTAGTTGAAGGCTGCTCTTATTGAACACCGCAAACAGCGGCACTAAAAGGCTGTCGCAGAGGAAACAAGGTGTCGTATTCCGGGCCACTTTTTGCGATAAATCTTTGTTCACTTCGATGATGAATGGCGATGCCCATCACCCCCCATGATGGGCTATAGATGCGAACTCTCCGTGTGAGACCTCCAGTCATTTTAAGATGACAATGAAGTTCACAGTAAAATCAACTTGGAGATTGATGTGCTTACGCAACACACTTTCCTTCACTTGATTGAAGCAGTTCTAGAATATTTGTGTGCATCTGATTTTGACATCTCGATTTCAACTACTCAAGAAAATAAGTCTTCAAAATCTTTAATATTCACAATATTTTAAAGCGTCGTCAAACTTTCCCATACAATTTGTATTGAAACCTCTTGGTTCACTGCAACGTCTGCCTAGAATAAAGGCTTAGAAAGTACTTGTAATGTGTGAATAGATTGGCCCGAAATAGGCTCATCGTAACGCGTCCTTCCGCTACTACGTTAGTCTGCATGCACTCAGCCCGCGAGCGCCAGCATTCCCCAGCGGGATTGGGAAGGCAAGAGGAGAAGGGGGAGGAGTAGGATAGGGTACTGTGAGGAAGAGGATTGAGGATTTGGTTGAGGAAGAGTTTCTAAGATCGGCAGGAAGGCCAGAGTTGTGCTTCGTCGTCTAGGCTTTTAACAGTTCGTATCCCACGGGGCCAGGACCATCGAGTCCCCGCGGGGCCAGGTTCACAATGTCCTCGCAGGAATCGGTCTTCACGGTCAATTTTTGTAACACTAGAAGAGTTTTCGACCGGAAATTTCCAGCAAGAAATTTAACGTTCAAAATTTTTGAGCTGATAACTATATAAACATCGGCAGTGGATAAGACCAATTTTCACTTAGACAGATTTTTTAAACCTATTTTTTTTCGCAAAATAGGGAGCTTGCTCATATTGAGTTCATGTAACACAAGTTGAATAAAATGGTTCTACATTTTAATTTTATGCAACATAATTTTAAGATGTTTGAACTAAAAAATATGATATAAAAACGAACGTTACGAATTTATGATTAGTAAGGTACTCGGTACAATCAGCTCACACTCGTCTGTTCACAGGCGAAATATTTTCAATTTCAGGAATAAAGTCGCGATCGTCCCAGGTCTGAAATCTGCCTCCGCATCAATGGAAGTATTCTAACCCATGCCATACCCTAGCGAGCTGCCAGCAATCATTTAGTGACACTGTTTGCCAACAAGTACCAACTGTGTTTGCCATCAACAAGACTGCCAAACATGCCGAATAACCTCACAATGCCTCATGACCATGCCTGTCCCACCCATTCTGCGCGGAGGCGGCATTATGTCTGAATCAAAAATAATACCTCATATGTTTGTGCGTGCGTATTTCCTTATTATGAGCAGCACTGAGAGTACACACATGAAGATGGAGAGTATTCACCGTGGCCTCTATAACGCCCTCTTGATGCAGCGATGATAATGGTTCGTACACGCCCCGCGTATCCAACGCCTTTTCGTTCATAAACCTTGTGGGAGCCTACTTCGAATTGAGGGAAAAAACGCCATTGTGGCCAATACTTGGGACCAAATTGAGATGTTGGTGATAAAGGGAAGTCTGTTTGGATAGGCCTGAACATTGTGTGATAGAGCAGCGCCACATAACGATGGGGGAGAGAAGGCCAAACGAGGCGGCGCAAACGAGGCAGGAAGAGCAGACTGGGTTGGACATCCACGTGAGAAATTTCAAGAAAATACCGGCAAGAAAATATTTGGACAAGAAGACTGGGAATGTTTTTGTGATTTTTTTATATAAGAAAACGTAGATATTGTGGAAACGATGATGGAGTGGACTTACGTCGAACTTGTATCGTTAAAAAGTCTCTATAAAATCATAAACAACAAAGGTTCATAAGCCAAGTTTACGTCGGAAACACAAATTGATGAAATTGAACACGTAGATCTTGTGAGCATTACTAGTTTGATTGATAATCTATTAACAATTCTATATATAAAATATCACAAACCAAGCAAAGCCTGTTCCATAACATTGCATTCTATCAACGAAGTGGGTTTTTTGATCTGTATAAACGTCATGTCTGCTCGGAACCCCTTGAAACATTCCTCGTTTGTTTATTCAAAGCTGGATTGCAGCACAAGAAATTATCACCGCCAAGGCGTCAGGACGGACACCTTTTGATGACAATGGGCTCTCCAGGGAGCTTGATGGTAAGAGAAGGAGGTGGTCAAGAGCTGCCCATGTACGGTTGACAGTCTTTCCCGGGCCAGGTGTGAATGGGCGCATTGAGTAAGGACAGCTCACGGTCTACCTGTCTCTGTTGACACCTGGACAGTACAATGGGCCTGTGTGACAGGCCATGTAGATTATGAAGAGTCGAGGAATAGATGCAGTTTCTTGGTAACGAAAAAGTCCGAAATGCATCACAAAAATACCTGCATTTATTGACGCCGACGGTGGCCTCGCGTGCACTTGGCTTCAAACAAAAACTTCAGAAAGTGCATTTTCCACATCAGCTGTCGGCTTAGCCACAAGTAATGAATTGTCAACCACTGAACAGGACACTTACCAGTCTAAAGCTCAGGAGTCGTCTACCAGTTCGGAATTTTATAGAAGAGAAATCTCCTAATGCAAGTACATTTTGTTCAATAATATAGCATAGTTAAGTTGATGACCCTTGCCGCTGAACAATGCCACTAATATACCACCCAGCTGCATGCAAAAGCACTGTAACGCGGTGTACAGAGCACCCCTGCAGCCAAACAAGAGCAGGTGCACCCAGCCCCCGCCCCCTCACCGAACAATCCCAAGGATGGACTAATTAATTACTTCCAAGTTAAGAAGGAAGTCTCGAGTGTGAGCAGGAACAGGCCCCGGACACGGCGCACGTGGAAGAATGTTTGAGTGTGAGCAGGAACAGGCCCCGGACACGGCGCACGTGGAAGAATGTTCGAGTGTGAGCAGGAACAGGCCCCGGACACGGCGCACGTGGAAGAATGTTCGAGTGTGAGCAGGAACAGGCCTCGGACACGGCGCACGTGGAAGAATGTTCGAGTGTGAGCAGGAACAGGCCCAGGATATGGCGCACGTGGAAGCATGTGTGAGGTGACTCAACAGGCCCCGGACACGGCGCACGTTGAAGAATGTTCGAGTGTGAGCAGGAACAGGCCCCGGACACGGCGCACGTGGAAGAATGTTCGAGTGTGAGCAGGAACAGGCCCTGGACACGGCGCACGTAGAAGCATGTGTGAGGTGACTCAACAGGCCCCGGACACGGCGCACGTGGAAGCATGTGTGAGGTGACTCAACAGGCCCCAGACACAGCGC
This sequence comes from Gammarus roeselii, assembly GCA_016164225.1. Lineage (NCBI taxonomy): Eukaryota > Metazoa > Arthropoda > Malacostraca > Amphipoda > Gammaridae > Gammarus > Gammarus roeselii. The sequence goes on along the minus strand of SDVV010003248.1, from coordinate 2,306 downwards.
ACGTGGAAGCATGTGTGAGGTGACTCAACAGGCCCCGAACACGGCGCACGTGGAAGCATGTGTGAGGTGACTCAACAGGCCCCGGACACGGCGCACGTGGAAGCATGTGTGAGGTGACTCAACAGGCCCCAGACACGGCGCACGTGGAAGCATGTGTGAGGTGACTCAACAGGTCCCGGATACGGCGCACGTGGAAGCATGTGTGAGGTGACTCAACAGGCCCCGACCACGGCGCACATGGAAGCATGTGTGAGGTGACTCAACAGGCCCCGGACACGGCGCACGTGGAAGCATGTGTGAGGTGACTCAACAGGCCCCGAACACGGTGCACGTGGAAGCATGTGTGAGGTGACTTGACAGGCCCCGGACACGGCGCACGTGGAAGCATGTGTGAGGTGACTTAACAGGCCCCGGACACGGCGCACGTGGAAGCATGTGTGAGGTGACTTGAACACGAGAAGAAAACAATCAGGAAAGACAAGAACACGCAAGATAAAAAAGATGAAAGGCAAGGATATGAACGACAAGGGCACACAAAGAATAACAAGATGCGCTTATCATACAGAGTCACGATAAGGGATTAACTGATGAACGGTGAGACAATTTTTACAAGTTAAAGAAATTGAGAGACACTGTAGAGAACCCTTCTTATAATAGAATATTAGATTGAGCATAAGGGTTACAGGCTTTTTGATTTGGTAGCAGGTCTTTGGTGGGGTTTTACCGCTGGGTTTACCCTAAAAAACGTGATCATGCGGAAAGTTAATATGCCAGGTAACTTTCAGTCAAATCACGCAACATGTGGAGCCAGCTAATGCCGACGCATTTGAAGTGAATATTCCTACAAGATAGTAGTAATAGAATTAAATACTGCAGTATTTGCAAACGAGACATCAACAACTCTGGCATGGCAAAACGTAATACGATGGCATTAGAAATACACGAGAGTCTTTCTCCTCGTTGATTGCAAGTGTAGACAAATCACACAATTGCATTTAACCACGCAATAATATGCAAACAACGCCGCCAGTAATAACAGCAACAACAGCTCTAACGATATCAGAATGATTCCTCCGCAGATGAAGCTATATAACAGATATTAATTGCTTCCGATGGTATAATACACAGTGTTACTAATAACAGCGTCATCAAAATCATCATCAACTGCAGCAGCAGCAGCAATGTCATCAACATCACCCGTCCCCCCAGGCCGGGCACGCCTGGAGGTGGCGGGGGTATTGGCAAGCCTGATCGATACAGCTTATGAGGGGGTAGCAGAGGGAAGGCAGGAGGGGAGGAGAGCAGAGGGAGGCTGCTGGAGTTTGAAACACAGAGTAATGGGGGAGGGAGGGAGCAAGGAGGAGTCTAATAAATAAAGTAGCAGTTATTTTATGGGTGGGACAGGCAGCAACTATGACAGAAGAGGACCGCGTTATTAGGTCCTATTTTATGAATATTTGAATGAGAAAAGGTTTTTCTACGAAAAACTTATAGATGAAATGTTTCTCGGTCTATGCTCTAGTGAAGAATTGAATAGTGTCTAACCCTCCACAAGACGTAAGACCAATCGCATATTGTCATGCTGCAAGTTAGGCGAGTTGAGACACCCACCCAACGGAGAGAGCAAACTTACTAGATCGTCTTGCAAGACACTCGTGGTATACAGGACTCTCCATTCAGTCTTGAAAAGGTGTTAAAATACCAATATACTTGGTGTATACTGTAGTTATGTAGTATTTGCCAGAGTCAACAAAGGTGTTATGTCATTTTGAAAGGACTGCTTTTACTATTGCTTATTTTCATAGGTCCTTGATCTATCAAAGTCCTAACAGCCACCGAACAGAATAGAAGGATTCTGCGAGGTGTGTGATTGGCCTAGATGTACATGAACCATTAAATTTGCGGGTATATAAATAGTGGTCAGAGGATGCCCATAAACATTACAAGTAGTGGACAGAGGATGACCATTGACATTACAAGTAGTGGACAGAGGATGCCCATAAACATTACAAGCAGTGGACAGAGGATGCCCATAAACATTGCAAGCAGTGGACAGAGGATGCCCATAAACATTACAAGCAGTGGACAGAGGATGCCCATAAACATTACAAGCAGTGGACAGAGGATGCCCATAAACATTACAAGCAGTGGACAGAGGATGCCCATAAACATTACAAGCAGTGGACAGAGGATGCCCATAAACATTACAAGCAGTGGACAGAGGATGCCCATAAACATTACAAGCAGTGGACAGAGGATGCTCATAAACATTACAAGCAGTGGACAGAGGATGCCCATAAACATTA
>SDVV010003247.1:0-21650 GCA_016164225.1 Gammarus roeselii | reverse complement strand
ACACCCTCAATGAGCAGAACAACGGAGTTGCAATTGCGGTCCGCAACAACATTCATTGCAGAATCAACGAAAATTACCATTCAGACATGCTGAGTGTACCCGTGAAAACGAGCCTTGGGGACGTGGTGCTGGCAACGGCCTATGTCCCTCCACGAACAGGATATTTACACTATCCGGATTTCTACGCACTGCTGAGCAAGAAAACGCCGACTTACTTTCTAGGAGATCTGAATGCCCGCCACATGCGCCTTGACAATGCCAACGATAATACCGCAGGAAGACAGGTGATTCAACTCATCGACAGGGGGTATGCAACCCATGAGGGACCTTTCTTCCCAAAATATATTACCCACAGATCCAAGACCTCGCCAGATATAATTCTAGCAAATAGCTCTGTTTTTCAAAACACCTATGCTGAATCGGGCCCTTTGACTCCCAGCGACCATATCCCTATAATGTTTACAACATCAACCAGCCCTACCCAGATTCCGGTCAGGGAGAGAACAAACTTTGTCCGAGCGGACAGGGATAAGTACAGGGAGATCCTCAGGAAAGAGCCAACAATAGAGATTGGAAATAACAAGACGGAAGAGGAAATAGAACAAGCTGGAACAAGGTGGACTCACAAGATACAGGAAGCCTCAAGACAAGCTATCCCTAAAACCTCCGTAAGACCGTGCCACACTATATAACGTCGCACCAAACAAGAGTCCTTCAACTGCAACACGACGAGCTAATGAGAGACATCGAGAACAGCGGACCGAGTTATGCCAAGAACTGGTACCTCATCAATCTCAGACACCGCATCTGGGAAGAGTTCAGGAGACTTAGAGGGGAAGCTTGGAACAACATGATTGAGAGAACGGACGCAGAGAGAAACAGCAAAGATTTCTGGACCTCCATAAAACGCATGATCGGACAAACATCATCAAAACAAATGAGCTACCTGAAAGACAGCAACAACGAAGAGGTGTACGATGACGACAAGAAGGAGGAGATCTTCCGGAAGTATTAGCGAGAGGTATTCAAGATATCAGAAGGGGAAAATAGACGGTACGATCGGCAAACAGATGAAATGATGAACTCTTTCCTGGAAGAAAATTATAATAAAGTAACCTGCTACGAAATAACCAGCCTGCAAAGACTCACGACCGAAACAATACCAGTAACGAGACTAAAAATAATGCATGGAATAGCAAAATTCAAACAGAAATCACCAGGGCCAGACGAAATCACGAAGAAGCACCTGGCAAATCTGCCAACAAATATGATAGAAAATTACCGGCAAATAGTGAACGCATCGTACTCAACAGGAAGTTTTTCCCAGCAGTGGAAAGTATCTACAATTATTTTTATTCCTAAGCCTGGAAAATCCCCAAAGGAACATGTTAACTACCGACCAATATTCTAGCTTAATGTACCCGGAAAATTATTCGAAAGAATCACTAACGACCGACTGATTACCGAGCTGGAAGATAAGAACAAACTGAACGAGCGACAACATGGATTCTGTAAGAAACGGGGGACCGGGACAGCTACAGCAGTGCTATATAAGCTCCTGACAGTGGCCAAATCCAACAGGATGAGATGCAATGTGGTGTTCCGCGACATAAGCCGAGCATTCGACAAAGTGTGGCACGGAGGACTGAAGTTCAAGCTGATTGAAAGCAAAATCCCAGATTACCTGATAAGGACAATAAGCAATTACTTACAAGGAAGGAGAGCGAGAATCTGAATTGGAGTTCGAGGTGGAGAGTGGGGTACTTCAGGGAGGGTGCCTATCACTGGCTCTCTTCAGCTTCTTCACGCATGACATCCCACCACCATCCGGGCCAAGCGAAGCAATAATCTATGCGGATGACGTCACACAAATTATCCGAACAAAAGGTGGAGAGAAGATGCTGGCAAAGATTACCGAGAGGGAAATCAAAACGCTCCATGAATACGAAAGAAAATGGAAGATAAGAACGAATGAAACCAAGTTTCAAATCATACCAATAAACAGAAAGATGCTGGAGAGAGTGAAAGTGCGAGACAAGACGTACGAATACGAGAAGGAAGGCAAAGTTCTCGGAATGACACTAACAACAAATGGATTTGTCCGACATTGCCAAAATAGAGTCCAGTTGGCAATAGTCTCACTACGTCATATTTACCGATTTAGAAGCCTGAGCAAGAGAAACAAAAGAAAATTGTACACGGCTATGGTGAAGACGGTGCTGACACACCCACCGGTACCATTACACACAGGAAGCCCGACCAAACTGAAAAATATGCAAATTGTCCAGAACAAAGCGTGCAGGTAAATAGAGGATATTAGCCTAACGGAGCATCGACGAAATTCAGAAGTTAAGATAGCCGAATTGGAAGCAATTAATGTATTCTTGCACAAACAAGCCAGAAAGATATGGGAAAATATAGAAGAAACGCTCATAACCGCACCTGTGCTGAGAGCAAGACTAGAATACGATTCAGACAGAACCATCAAGTTGCTTCCATCCAGTAGGAAATTGGCTCAGGGACCTTGTCCCGAACCAATATTCTGAAGTACACTAGATAATGGGTAAAATGTTAGTAATAGTTACAAGAAGCAAATTTAAGATTTTCGAATCAAACTTAACAAACTCATGGAGGAAAGGGAGGACAGTTGGGACGCTGGGACGCGTCACGCGTGGGCCCCATATAAGGGGTTGGGGCGGGTCGCCTCGCCGGGTGTCTTGACTGATCCTAGCAAAGTTGAAAACTCTCAACAAACTAATTGAAAAGAAACAAGTAATAGTGGTCTGACGACCCCAACTGATTTTCTACTTGGATAACTCCGTAAAACGGTACTTGGTTGCTGGTAGAGCCAGCTCTTTTATCTCCTACTCTCTTTCCTTTCATTCTTCTTATTTCTTCCTACACTCCTCTTTTTCTCTTCAACCTTATCTATAATCATCAAACCATCATTCATTAGCTGGGCTGTTCCATCATTCACCTCCATGCATTAGTCGCTCTGGCTTCGGACGCAGAGCACTCCCGCCTCACCTGATCGTGACAGATCGTAGCACCTTATCGGAAGGTAAGATTCAGTGCGCGACGGCCATCTGGGCAATGGAGTAGTGACCCACTTCCCCTAGAGCCGCAGATGGGGTCGGCAATTATTGCCTTGCCGCACTGAATGTGCTCTCAGTGAGCTGCGTCCCACGACTTGACAATTTGTCGATACAGTTCCCGACAAAAATTGTCAAAACGTAAATTTGTCGAGACAGAAAGTTGTCAGGACAGAAATCTGTCAACACGACAATTTGTTGATACAGTTATCGACAAAAATTGTTGATACAGTTCTCGACGAAAATTGTCGAACTGAAATTTGTCGAGACAGAAATTTGTCAACACGACAATTTGTTGATACAGTTCTCGACAAAAATTAGCGATACAGTTCTCGACAAAAATTGGCGAAACAGAAATTTGTCGAGACAGAAAGTTGTCGAGACAAAAATCTGTCGACACGACAATTTGTCGTTACAGTTCTCGACAAAATATGTCGAAACAGAAATTTGTCGAGACAGAAAGTTGTCGAAACCGAAATCTGACGACACTACAATCTGTCGATACAGTTCTCGACAAAGATTGTCGAATTAGAAATTTGTCGGGACTGAAAGTTATCGAGACAGAAATCTGTCGACACGACAATTTACCGGTACAGTTCTCGACAAAAATTGTCGATCAGGTTTTCGATAAAAATTCTCGAAACAGAAATTTGTCGAGACAGAAATTTGTCAAAACATAAATTTGTCGACACACTCGCAGATGATAACGGGTGACATTTGACGTTCCTTTACGAACCGTTAAATGTTAACTTTGAAATCATGCTCTAGGGCTGATGCCTGCCATCGTTGTTAGGTCTTGAAGTCAGCAGTCCACGGGCGGCCCTCCATACCTTCCCGCAGATGACTACGGGGGTCACATATGACTTTACTTTGTGTGTCGACACAATAGAAATTTGTCGCGACAAAATTTGCCGCCTTGAAAAATTGTTGGCTCATAAATTTGTCGACACACAAATTTTACCAACTTACAAATTTTGTCGACACGGAAATTTGTTGACACAGAAATTTGTCGACACACAAAATTTGCCAATCTATAAATTTGTCCATACACAAGTTTTGCCGACTTACAAAATTTGTCGGCACAAAACATTTGTCGACACAAAAATTTGTCGACTCAAAAAGTTGTCGACAAATTTTTTGTTGGCACCAAAAAACAAAATTGTCGACGCAGAAAATTTGTAGTCACAAAAATTTTCAGACACAAAAATTTGTTGACACAAAAATTTGTCGACATAAATAACTTTTGTCGAAACGAAAAGTTTTGTCGCCACAAAATTTTGTTGACACAATTTTTCTCTCCTTCTTTCTCGGCAATATTACCAAAGACCACATGACGTGCCTTCAGGAATTGTTCAAAGGTTTGGGTTTGAAAGCCTTGCTCACACACAGCAGTTCCTGAACAATGCTTGTTAAGTCATATGACATACCCTCAATGCTGGCACCATCGATGCTGGGTTTTGAAGTAAGCTGTCCCCGAACAGCCCTTCACACCAACTTGCAGATGATTGTGTCACATATGACGTTCCTTAGGGAACCGTTCAATGCTTGGTTTTGAAATCTTGCTCAGAAACGGTGGGTTTTCAATCAACACTTGATTTGTCCTACAAGCATAGTCTACATGCTGACACCTTCAGCGTTTTGGGTTCGAAGTAAGCTGTCCACGTACAGCCCCTCACCCCTGCAGGCAGACGATTGCGGGTCATGTATGACGTCCTCCGGGACTACGACACCATTTGCACTAATACAACGATACTTCGTGGTTTCTGGGCAACACTCGATGCACATTAAGTCATCTGAACCTGGCAATTACAAGGCAATGAGTTTCGCTTGCCAGCAACGGAGGATCATGAGTCACATATGACGTACCGCGGGACCCAAGTCAATGTCACTCTACAAACCCAACGTAATACAGCGGTTTCTCAGCGATATTTAGTTTCGTTTCCGTCATAAGCGGATAACAGGCCCAGCGCCCAAACGGACGCCAGCAATGTGTGAGACTGAAATCCAACGTAAACAGTGGTTTACAGTTAGCATTGCAGCCCTCATTGCACAATAACAGCTTTGCGCAGAGGCAGTATCATAACCAATGAGTGACAAGTGAGTTCGAAAACACCATCGCATACTGTTCTTTGCGTCTAAGCTCCAAATTTTATTAGTTTTTAGGGTATAGAAGCCAATTTATTTTGCTGTATCATAATAAGAGCCGGTCACCGCTCTTAGCCGAATATCGCTCCGAGACCGAATATCGTCTCGTGAAAGGTTAAAGTTTTCAACTTGACTGGAGAGATCGACTATCATCTCTTTAGAGCGAGAGCAATAAGCCACCTCAGAGGGATACCCCCTTGGGGGTATCCCAGGCTCACCCGCCTTCCCACGGCGTCCTCGTTAACCACCAAATATCATTTGTTCCTTTGTGTAAATATGTTTTGATTTTAAAGGTCCCGCCATCCCCCCCCCCCCAATTTCAGTTTGTAGCTACATTCCCTCGCTTGGTGCACAAAGAGATGAGCTTCCCACTGACACCGGGGTTTGAAAATTAAAATCGAAACCAATTGAAAAAAAAGTTAATAGAAACAAAAATCTTCCCAAAAAATCTTTAGATTTCATATTAATTTCAAGAGTAAATTTAAGGAGAAAGTTCGTGTATATATTCGTATGTATACAATCGAAATAAATGTAAAAGAAGGCTCCACTTTCAGTACCCAGAACCCCGGGTAGAAGACGGGGATCAAATAATGGGCAAGACCATGTCCTGTCGGAGAGGGCCTGATGGCCCCTCCAGAGCGTCGCACTCAAACCTGTCAGCGAAAAAGAACGACGAACTCCTCATAAGTTCCTCATCGACAGGAGACCTGACTCAGGTCGTAGTCGATGACACAAATGAACGCTTCTTGAAGCTGGACTCGGATATGATCGGAATGCAGAGTGTCCTAGCCAAGATGAGCAATATGATGGGCCTTCCCGAGCTGGAAACTGAGGACTGCTCGGCGCCCTCCAGTGAAGTCGATAAACGCCTTCCTAAACTCGAGAACCTTTTGTAACTATGAATACCTGACTGGATGAGCTGATGAAGAGAATAGAGGCCAGGGAGCCCGTAACCTGTTTGTGTATTTCCGCCTCTGACCGCTCCGATAACATAACTCTCCTCCCAGCCGAAACTCATAACGCCCGAACACCAAGAAACGTAAGGAGGAGACAATACACTCGATTGGATGACCACAGCCTATTCAACAACGGTCCTAAATTCCCAGGACACTTGAAAATGACATTTGATGTCAATGACAGACAGGATATTGCCTTTATAAACTACGAGAAGAACTGGGCTTCATGACTGGCCGTCCAATTCTCAACATCACCGCCAGCGGTGACGATAGCTTCACCATTTAAGTCGACACAAAACATCAAAGTGACACTATACTCTCCAGAACCAGAATATGCGAAAAGCCTTGCAAAATCATACCACACCCAACTTTTCCCATGAGTTCAAGCCTGATTTACATCGAGGGTCTCCTGAGTGATGAAGTCGACGAATTCATCACCGGACTCATCCAATACGAGGAATGTATAGTTGAAGCGAAAATCGCACCAAACCAAAATCAACAAAAACACCACCACGGCCCTCCTGCTTAAATTCAATTGCCCCACCCCACCTAACTACATAGACATACCTTTCTTTGACGCCAAAACCATGGTTACACCCTTAAAGACGTCCGATGCGATGCTATAAATGCCAAAAATACGCCACAACGGACACACGAGCAGAGATCGTCACGGTAAGCAATGATGCTCACACTGCTCCCAAGACAACCACGATAAACGGGACGATCCCTTATCGTGCCCATCCGAAGAATCTCACTGCTTTTACTGCAAAGTAAACGCCCACCCTACGGGACACGGAGACTGCCCCCTGACAAGATTGAGAGGGAGATCCTGCAATATCAAACGGAGCACAATTTCGGGCGACGAGAGGCTGCGGCTGCGATTTGCTCCCCCCAGGCTGACCCTCCCACCCAGGAGAGAAGATCAGCATCTTTTCCTACCCACTTCCTCGTATTGCTTGTAGATATTGGTGCAAAGAAAGTTGCTCCCTCAATGAACCCATTCACCATGATGAACTCGCTCTCCAAACAACTGGGAGGCAGACCGATTAATATAAACCGACAGGGAAAGAAGTATCTGGCCCACGTCGTAAATATCGAGCAAAGTAACGCTATACAAAGGATTAACAAAATAGACAAACACAAAGTAACTGTCGAATACATCCGTTCATCAACATTACACGACGAATTAAATACACTTTCAACTACACTCCTAAAACTGACTTGAGCACTTTTGCAGCAGGTTTAGCTAAGAATTACGGAGTCACAACGTTTCTCTAGCAAAGTGGATCAAACCACAAACACCCACACCAACGCATATCGAATCACTTTCCCAGGACGCGACACACCAGAATTTTTAGTCATCCCGGGTGAACAGGGGAAAACAAAAACTTACCCAGTGGCGATATGGCCTGCAATGTGCACAAAATGCCTGGAATACGGTCACGTCATCAAATACTGCCAGCCACACATATCATAACGCTGTAAGAGGTGCGCCGGCGAGCATGACCGAAAGGACTGCACATCCCGCCAACCAAAATGCTACCACTGCCGATGCCTCCATGAGGCAGGCGACCACAAATCTTGACCGCGACTGCACAAAGTACATGGATTAAAAAGCAATGACAATCATACAAAACGACGGCAAAGTCACTCGAAAACAAGCCATCCAAATCTTTTACGATGAAAACCCAAACTGCCGTAATTTAAATTACGCCATAGCAGTTAAATCTACAATTAAGATTACCACCTCTTACGACACTCATGTACCGTCAACACAACCTATTACCATGACCCCAACACCCCTCCCCAGTACTAACATTATCATAACCAGCCCAGCGACCGCCCTCGTAATAGAGGCGGGCGCCCCAAGCAATAAATCCACCAGTGCCCAGGAGAACACGGCGATGGATGCTGCCCCAGTGGACCACGAAAAGAGGTCCACAAACACGAAATCCCTCTCGCCACGAAGCAAAAAGATTAGCAGCATCCCACGAACCACTGCTCGCTTTGATCAGTGCGTTGAATGACTATTGACCGTCTTAACTGCAACCACACCCAGCGAAATCCTGAGCATCTCACAAGTGAGAACTACCATCGCCTGCGCGAGGACGCGCTGAAACCACTGATCGACTATGCACCGCACTCGACTCAAATATCCCAATGACCACTACTCAACGCATCATAATGTTTTAAAAAAACTCCATAGAAGAGAAACGCACTCGCTCAAGAAGCAAACACAAAAACCGTACTCCCTCGTCTTCTTCCTCCTACAAGAACACTCACAGCCGAGAACGCAGTGAGTCTAGGAGATCATGTTGTACAGAAAGCGGACGCTCCTACGAAAGCTCTCGATCTAGGACATCTGCGCCTTATAGACAAGAACACCACGAAAGATCCTACAAACCACGCGACCGCTCCAGACCATCAAGATCTGAGCGTGAAACAGATCAGAAATGAACCACAGTACAATACTTCCGTGGAATTGCCAGGGACTTAGAAGCAAGAAAGATGAATTATTACCGCTAATCTCCACCCATAAACCTCTGGTGCTAGGCCTCCAAGAGATCGAACTCCGTGACACAGCCACCTTCACAATCCCTCAATATGTCATACACCGTCGCGAAGGTCACAATAATGCGACTACACACGGCAGAGTGGCACTTATGATCCATCAAAGTGTACCTCATCACCTCCTCCCTCTGAGAACAGAACTCCTAGCTGTCGCAGTGAAGATATGTATCTCAAGATCAATGACAGTGGTATCTATCTACTCGTCACGAAACCACGACCTCACGTAGGCACTAATGACCGATCTGCTTAACGAACTGCATCATCCCGTGCTCCTTCGTGAGAACAGACCTCAGGGGAGTGATAATGGCCAACACCATAGACACTCACAACCTGGTCCTTCTCAGCGACGGACAACCCACTCGGATCACCCTCGAAAGTGAAACCGTCATCGATTTATCAATCTATTCCCCCACTTTAGCTCCCAACTCGTTTGGGGAGTCCTGTCTTCAACACATGACAGTGATCACAAGCCAGTGATCATATCACTCCTTACTAACCGACCAAACAATCCTGACACACAAGAACTTAGATTCAACTACCGGAGGGCCAGCTAGAAGGAATACTCGACACATGTCGCATGGGACGATGTGGAGGGCCTTCCCGAAGATATTTCAGAGCGCGACCTTGTCATACATCTATACGAGAAATGTCAAAGTGCCGCTGTCGCATACGTTCCCCAATATTTACCCTCAACCTTTTTCCCAAAACCTTGGTGGTGCCCGGAGGTACTGGAGTAGCCTGGAAAAGGGAAATTGCCGTGTTCCGCAAACTTAGCGTGGAGAAGAAGCGAGAGAGCTGGACCCAATTAGTTAACACAATCAATCGCCCCGAGCGACCTATCCACATACTGTCGGACGGAGACACTGTCTATTCTTCATACGCAGACATCGCGGACAAACTAGCTCAGACTTTCAGCCATATATTGCAATCAACAAATTTTACGACATTTTGCCAACGGGAAAAGATTCTAATAGAAAGTGAGCATAATCGACTTCACTTCCACAAATGAAGAATTCTACAACAAACCTTTCTCCCTCCATGAACTACAGTATGCTATCGACCACACTCGTGAAACCTCACCCGGGCCGGACCGAGTGCACATCAATATGATCAAACACCTTCCTGACAACGCTCTCCAGCATCTACTAAATGTGTTCAATACGTTGTATTCAAATTCATTCTTTCCCAATCAATGGCGAGCATCCGTAATTATCCCGAAACCCAAACACGGAACATGTCCCAGCGACTCGCATAACTATTGTCCCATTGTCCTAACTAGCGTCCTATGTAAAACTGTGGAAAGAATGATAAACTCACGCCTAGTCGACAACCTTGAAATGCATGCAAGCCTTAACAACATCCAGTGCGGCGGCCGTAAGCGCCACTCCACAACGGACCACTTCGTACGACTTGAATCAGACATTAGACAGGCCTTCGTCTGAAGAGAACATGTGTTTTCCATATTTTTCGACGTTGAAAAAGCATACGGCACTACGTGGAAATAAGGGATCATGAAGGATCTCCACCGCAAAGGTTTGAGAGGTCGCCTACCACGTTTCATCCACCAATTTCTACAAAATCGCACCTTCAGGTTCAAGGTTGGTGACACTCAGTCAGCGTCATACCCGCAAGAAACGGGCGTCCCCCAGGGAAGCGTCCTCAGTGTCATTCTTTTTATCCTCAAAATCGATTAGTTAGCCGACATTCTTCCCCGAGACGAAAGACTGCTCTCATCACTATACGTGGACGATCTAAAAATAAACTACATACACCCCAGCCTCATAACAATTCAACATGAATGCCAGAAGTGCCTAAGCCTAATCGGGAACTGTGGTTTCCCTAAACGGATTTCGATTCTCGCCCTCTAAGACTAAATGCATGCATTTTACCCTTGTGCCCGGTTTACATCTGAAACCAGCCCTAAAGCTGCACAACACTCCGCTAGTATACGAAGAAACTATAATATTCCTGGGTCTTGTGTGGGACCCTAAACTCACGTGGCGACCCCACATCGCAGCCCTTGCGACTCGCTGCAAAAGGTCGACGGGACTTATCCAATCGGTAACATCCCTGAAGTTCGGTGCCGACATGGACACCGGAATGACGTTGTTCAGAGCAATAATACGATCGCGCATGGACTACGGAGCCGTTGTCTACGGTTCAGCAGCCAAAATTACTCTCGACCCTCTCTCGACCATCGCAAACGATGCTTTGCGTAACACAACTGGCGCGTTCCGCTCCACTCCAATCGAATCCCTTCAAGTGCTCGCTAACGAACTTCCATTTCCGCTCCGGCGAGACAAACTTTCGCTACAGTACTATTTTAAGACTAGAAGTTTAACCAACAACCCGGCAATCAGCCACATCACTAACATATCTGATAAGCGCCTTTTCGCGACTAAAAAGAATACATGCCCACCGTTTTCCCTACGTATGGACAACCTGCTGACCTCGCTGAACATCAATCGTTAAGCTATTAAGTCTTCATTTTCCTACCACCAACATGAATGATCAACCCACCACCGGTCAACCTAGACCTGCAAGTGTACCCTAAAGCAATTACTCCAACTACGCGTACCGGCAGGAATTCCTAAGACTACTTGAGGAAGAATATTTAGAGCACCGCCATGTATACACTGACGGGTCCAAAACCCGGACGGAGTGGGAGCCGTCGTGTTCTCTTCGGAGCTCCAAACACTCGAACTAGCCATCTCCATTGCTAAAACAGATCGCTTCTCCAAATACGACGTGTTCTCAGACTGTCTGAGTGTCCTCACCCAGCTTAAAACACTGCACTACGAACATCCCGTTCTACGTGAAATGCAGCACGATCTCTTTGTGATGTCCGAGAAGAGGCAGGCAGTTGAATTCTGCTGGATCCCCGGACACGCGGGAATAAGAGGAAACGAACTGGCGAACTTGCTTGATATACTGGCATCTACTCACCATGAACAATTTATCGCAATACATTACCGGGACGGGTTCCCTATCATCAACTCCCATATAACATCCCGATGGTAAGAAATGTGGCAACAGAGTGGACAAAAAATGCGTTCAGTCACAACCTCAGTAGGAGAATGGGAAACAAAGTTCACCAACAGAAAAGACCAAGTGTTCATCAACCGCTTGTGCACGGGACACACGTGGATAACTCACAACCATCTGATTGATGTCGACACAGGACAAAACGCGCCACCTTGCCCCTGTTGCCACCTAGTGACTATCAGCGTGAAACACTTACTGATGGATCGCAACGTACTCGCGGCAGCCCGGCGAGCGTTCCTAAATCTCCCGTGCAACTTACAAAGCTTACCACTGACCCAACCTACAGTAAAAAGCTGAAATGAGGCTCAAATCAAATAAAAAAATAACTAAATTTTGCAATTCATTCCGCACATATTGACATTATTTTATGTCTCATATGAAAATTACGGGTATCATACCTATTATTTTCTCTCATGATCAAACATATGGTATGTCATGCGATGTGGCGGTGATTGAGGGTGTATATTTGGATCGTAACCCTTCCTCCTTTATACTTCAATCTCCTTTGTTTCAGTTACGATGTCTGCAATCACCTCAGCGACAGGCGAGCAATCGCGAGTCATCTGATGACCGCGTCACAGGCTCGCATTGTGCACAATGATGACCTTCTTACCGAGTGCCTACGGCACTCCGGTTTATTCGGAAGGTCACGTACGCTGTCCAGCTGAGTGCAACATAGACCTCAGCCAGGTCAGCGCCTCCGGGTAGTCCTACCTTTGAGGCGTGCAGGAACAGATATCGCGCAACGAGATAGAGCCTCCCACAAAGGAGCAGTACTCCGGGTCGAATGCCCACTTCGCGCCTACATCAGGCTGCCATAGAATCGGGGCCCTGAGGGAATCCGTTAATGCACCAATCGTTCCCCAAAGGCTCACTTCGTGACCACTAGGGGCAAAACCGCCTTCTTCCATCCTACACGTTCCGGCAGCAGTACGAAGGATCTCCAGCTTCGCGCTCCGGTCGCCCACACCCTGCGCGGCTAAGTCCTCAACGTGTCCTTGACGGGTATTCTTACTCGCATCCGTGGTCCCATTTACGGATGGCACGCAAATTTCCCCGCAGTCACCGCAATGTTTGTAGGAGCGCTCCATCCCTCCCCCTCTCCCACAAGTCCTCAGGTGACTACGGATAGCAGGACCGCTCACCTTCTCGTAAGTACTAACACTCTTCAGGCGGCCTCAGGTGTCGCCAAGCACACGAGCGCAAAGCCAGCCTTGGGTCAAACGCGTCCTGTCCAAAGGCCTCTTTTGGAGAAGGGCATCGCGACCCCCCTCCTCTCGATCACACTGCCTTGCACCGACAACACGAGGGCGTTCTCAAACCCCTCGGGTTAGATTTCCTGTTCAACGGCGTAGTCACGGCAGGGCCATACAACCAGCTTTTGCATCTCGTATCCTTGCGGTCCCCATGGCTTCGGGAGGGGATCACCTGTTGATCGACCTCTCAGCATTCAACAAATACATCCCGGTAACAGAGTTTCGAGGGTCCAACACGCAATGAATAAGAGCAGTGCTGAAGTCTCCTCTCTAATCCACCAAGTTAGACACCAAGGTCATTTTTCCGCACGTCCCAATTCACCCCAGGTTCCAAAGTTCCTAGCCTTCAAACTACGAAGCCAACGGTACCTTTTCTTGGCCCTCCTATGCGGCCTCAACCTGGGACCAAAAATATTTACAGCGATCGTGAAGCTACCCTTTAAGATGCGGCCTTCTACATCGACGACTGGTTGCTCCAGGCACCCACAGCACATCACTGCCGGGAAGTCTATTCTGGAACCCACCCAGCAGTTCAACTTCCTGGGGGTAACACTCAATGGAGAGGCCGGGCCCATCGCCCCGACCTCACAGCACATTGACCTCCGCAGGGACATGGCCACGGAGATAATTCTCCCCAGAACTATCTCGCTTTGACAGCATCAGAGTTCCCTCGGCTTTATGTATTAACGAACACCTTATCTACGCCATGCTTACAACTTCCTCAATGGAGTGGTGCTAGCAGCATGGTCCCTGCGCCTATCCCGCAAGCCCAGCCACCTCAACAATCTCTACCCCCGCGCGGTACAGCACTGGAGCAGCAAGGCTTTACTTCACTCCCACGTCCCGTTCGTAATTCCTCCACCGAAGCACCTCCTGTGGATGGACGCATCTGGCGACGCGCGGGGGCTGTATGCTGCAACGGCCATTAGTCTTACGGCCGCTGGTCGCCATTGGGATGCATTCTCCAATTATGTCGATGGTATTGCTGCCCATCGTACATGCGCTGCGGCACGAGCTCATTGGCACCACACTACAGTCCGAGTGTAGCTAGACAACAGGGCGTGGGGGTAGCCATGACGAATCACTTGGGCTCCAGCAAGGCCTCGGCGTTGCAGAAGTTCGGAGCACAGCTTCTAAGATCCTCCAGCACCGTCACTTCTCGCGACCTACCTTCCGGATCGCAGAACGTCTGAGCCATTCAGCTCTCACGCCTTCGCCAGTAGAAACGAAGCGGACGCGAACGCAACAAGGCTTCAACCGCCTCTCTACCCCGCGTGGAACTCGGCAAAATAGACCTCTTCGCGCATCCGGGAAACCACAACTTCTCGCAATGTGCAGTTCCGTTTCATCATTCAGGAGCAGCTTTCCTGGTTTCCTTCCAATGCGACGGGAAGCAGTGAACGGACATATACATGTTCCCACCGTGCAAACTGACCCTCCAAGTGCTCCACAAGCTCGGGACGTACCGCTACAGAGGCGTCCTCGTGGTGCACGGTCACCATAACACACTGTGGGGGCCCAAGGTCGTCGCGTCCTTCAGCGACTTTTCGCTTTCCCTCGACGTGTCATAGCGCGTCGAAGGCAGGACGGTGCCTCTTACATCACAATCCTTCTCGACTTATCTAGCACTAAATCTTTCATAACGGTGCTCACTATCAAATACAATAGACCGCTTGCAGACACCCTGGCCAACACGCACAGGCAGTCCACACAACGCCAATATCAAAGCTTCTGGACACGTTTCCAGGCGTGGTCACGCGCCACGAAAGTGCAGTCCATCAACCAGTTCACCCTCTTCACGTTCCTGCACTATGCCGGCAAACAGAAGCAGCTCATTCCTCGTAAAGTTTTGGCTTACAGGAATGAGCTTCATTTGCCTCTCTTTCATGGGTTTGGCATCACAACCAGCGAGGCGATCTTCAAGGACCTGGTAAAGGCCCAGTTTCACGCATACCCACCACAACGACGTTTCGTGTCGCAGTGGAAGCTGGGACAGGTTCTCGGCACGCTTGCCTCTTCTCGCTCCAATACTCAAACGACGTCAGTATTAGCGCTCTTTCAGAAAACTGTTACTCGTCGCTCTCGCAGCATGAAACAGGGTCTGTAAGATTGCAGCAATGTCACGCACGGGACAACATTTCTTCAAGAACCATCCATGCAATGACAAGTTTAGGTACAAAACCAGACCCTCGCCCACATGCCACGCTCATCTCTATCGCCTCACTGCTGCCGGATGGCCGGGCACACGGCCTAGGCCCTTTGACCGCACTCAAGCCTACGTAGCACGATGTCCGTCGAACAATGACTTTTTTTCATCCATCCTCCTGCAGGCAAACCACCCCAGACATCATCAGTGGGACATTATATCTGCTCGTTTATCAATGAAGCCAAGCCTCGTGCCTTCACTAAAGCTCACGACGCCAGAAATGCTGCCTCATCTCTCGCTTAGACTAGCGGGGTGCCTCTCCAAGACCTCATATCCCAGGAGCTCTGGAGCTCACCCCACGTGTTCGGGCTCAAGTACCTATTTGCCGTGGGAAACCCTAACCAACCTTGCGTCTCACTGAGAACCAGGTGGATAGTCCCTCTCGCTTCAATATTTTGTGACATTACGCTAGCTAATGCCAGAAACTTTGGTCCACATTACAGCGTATGTGTATGGATTATCTTACCATATCTTTCTGAAGGACTCAACGCTACGGCGTCGGGATAAGGGCGTCGGATTCCTCAGTATATAATTGCTTCATCCGACTCACTGTACGGCAAGATTACCATATTAGCTATGGTACACAGGGCAGATTCTTAAATTTTTAGGATTCTCCTGCCACTACCTGGCTGTGCATTCACACTCATCTTAGAGGGCAGTATATATTGATGTACCAAGCAATACTTGTGTTGGCCAATGATTACAGTCATTTATACAAACGGGTTATCATTTCCTTACTCGGCTAGTGCTTCTTTGGGAACACCCAGTTTAGGATGCAGCCGATCCATCCACCTTCTGTGCTCTTCTGGCATCGGCCAGCTTGCGCTACATGATTCTATTTTTCTATGCAAACCATATATCTCTTACGAGTAGAAGAGAATATAACTTTAGTTACCTCGATGAAAAGCTATTTTTCTGTAATGAGTATGAGCCATATGGGGCCTCCTTCACCCCCTGATAACTTAACGACGCACCAACGTCTCCTTACGGGAAACAACTTCGCTAGACCTCATGAATGATGGGGCAGCCCAGCTCACGCTTATATAGGAATGAAGGGGGTTGGGGGTTGCGGCCGGCAGATGACCGAGCGCGCGTTAGTACTTGGAAGACATTTAGACCGATAGGCCCAAGATGCTAGGCGCCGCCTAGCGGTCAAAAGTTTATTTTTCCTAAAGACTTGAGGACAGTCGAGGAACTTGAAAGTTTCGAGGTTACCGAGTAAAGATAAACGACACAAAGGTCTGAATCGGTCGAAAACTACGTTCAACGGATGTTATTAAGATTGTCTCGTTAAAACGTCTCTGTAAAGTTTTCTCTTCAGGATCCATTGAATAAAACCAGAAGCGCAATGCAAACCATATGTTTCCTACTCATTACAGAGAAATAGCTTTTTATTGGAGGAATAGATGTAACAAAAGTTATATTTAGACAATATTTCGGAAAAGCTCAATATTTGTACATGAATTTCCATACACGAATGCTAGAAAAGTCAAGGTTAGTGTACCCTGCACACATGTATCTTATGTTGAATAAATTGGAAAAAATAAATCGTCTTCCAGAAATTTCCATAAATGAATATCTTTTCCTATATTTTCTTTTGGAAGCATACTCTCAGGGAGGTCACGTCAGAGTAAGCGTTAAACGCCATAGTTGTCGTGTAACGTCATCGTGAATGGAACTTTAGTAGTTTCCCCTTCAAATGGTAGTACGGCTAAAATTGTTACCATTCTTTTCCGGAAAGTATCTGACAAGACTAATCTTTCCGCACGCGAGGCTATGCGAACTTACCTGAATCAGTGACCGTCGCGCCCTACGTGGGAGCCTACTATGACTCACGTTGAGGCTCCGGTGGAAATGTGGCTCAAATCAAATCCGGAAAGTATGTACCAGTGTTTGCTATGTTATTGAAAGTACGTGAACGAAAAAATAGTTCTAGACATTTTATTGTCCTGTTTTTCAAATGTTTTTATAGTTCTACCCGTGTAGTCTTGTTGGTGAAATGACGTGAGCAATGGTTGCAGGCATGTGCTTCAATCCATTTCTTCCAGTGGGCATTAACGGAATAAACAAATACATTTTTAAAGTTTTCGGTCTTCAGTGTGACTGAAGATGGTCACGTGATACGATGGGGTCAACTATTTCAGTGCAGCGGAATAAGAACCTTGGAAAACTCCGTTGGATTGGACCCCTTAATCTAATCTTACCCTATCCAGTAATTCTCTTAGAAACGAGGTTAACCCGTCTATTTGTCCGGGTCTGTCCGGAGAGATGCAGGACTTCTCACAGGTGGGCTAGATTTCGCGCCGTCATAATTATGTTGTCAAAAAGCCCGACCACGGCCTTCCTCACCGTCAAATCTATTACAGATGTTTTCATCTGATCCCCGACAAGAGAGCTTAAAACCATATACATTCAAACAAAACAGTTATTTTTCAGGCGAAGGTAGGTAGGGATCTATATTTTCCACAACTTTCGCCTAAGAAAAAGGCTAGTGCGGACGTGCATATTTGCAATCAGTGTTTTCCATGAAAAACTAAATAATCAGTTTCTCAGTTTAATTGATTGGAGAACATTTTTTTATAAAATTGAAAGCAGGATATACTATCCTATTTGCTCTGCCAAAGACTTGATGGCCAAGAAAGCTTTGATTCCTGGGTTCAAATGTACAGCATTTTTTCGTAGGTACGACGAACTGATATTAAAATAACTGTATATGAGACATGGAACTGACGACAGAAAGTTGCCCACTCCCTCCATCCCCATGATGTACGCACCTGACCGAAATATAGATGACCATCTCGAACTATATGATATTTTACCTAACCACATCCGAGATGCGCTATTACCCCGTTCTTAGCGCCTCAATGCTCAGCACCGGAGATGAGACTGTGCAGCTTAATGTATCCTAGATCTACGTCACCCTCTGTACGCTTGACCACTCAGCGCCTGAGCTTGTCCAGCGCTGAGGAGATGAGGCCAGTGACGCGGTCCTTGATGGCTCGACCTGGGGTGGCGCGGTGCAGTTGCAGCTCCGAGGCGCTCACCCCTGGTGGAAGAGTTGGTAGGCTGTTAATTGCTCTACCCAACTCATTGAGATGTACTAATGTGAGTTAACTACAAACGTGACTCACTTTATGGTATTCGTACTCTGAGTGGGACATTGCAGGACAACATCTAGATACAGCCTACATGAACATTGTCTTAATTTATCTCATTATAGTTGTTTGAAGTATTTAGTAATTGTATCTTAGATACTCTATGTTGACCAGCTTGCTCACACCTGACGCACTTAAGCTTTTCATTGTTTCTGTCATACTCTGCGATCGACATCAAACATTGCTGCAGTTCTTCCAGCTCGTACAAGTGCGTGCCCGTGAACAAGTGAACGACTCGTGATGCCTGACACAAGCATGTGCCTGCTACACACATTTGCTTGTTCAACCAACATACTCCAGGCTGCGGCGCTCTGACGGAAGATCTTTAGGATAAGCCACCGTCCCCTATCGCCCATCCTCCTGACAGGGGGGAGGGACAACTGCGACTTCCGGAAGGGATAGAACACACAACCTTTCAGTTGCGAGACTAGCACGGATACCATTACACCACACTACCATTGCGCTGTGAAGGTAATATTACTGTACAAAGGTACCGTGTTTCGGTTTTAGATTTTCAGATAAATTGTATCATAACGTGTACAGTCTATGCACAATGTCAAAGGGCGTAGTCAGGAAGGGAGGTCGGGAGGAGGAAAAAATATGATGAAATGCATGCATGCTTGTTTGAATGCCCAAAGTGCTCTTTCGCAACCTGGTCTAAATAACATCCCATTCATTGAACAAAATGATATACGTTCCCTTTCTTTTGGAAGTTTGGGTAACGCATGCATGCGCACTGTTACAAACATGAGGGATTGTAATGCTGTGCTTGAGGTCAGTAATTATTTTCTTTGAACCGCCCGTAAGTACAATCGGGACTTGGGATAGAAACAATCCATTTCAACTTATTAGTTTAGGCGGCAGCCAGTCACCTCTCTATACATTATCTACTATACATGCGACTACCTGGCTATGTCCATGACCACCAGCATGCGACTACCTGGCTAGGTCCCCGACCACCAACATGCGACCACCTGGCTAGGTCCCCGACCACCAACATTCGACTACTTGGCTACATCCCCGACCACCAACATGCCGACTACCCGGCTACGTCCCCGACCATCAGCATGCGACTACCTGGCTAGGTTCCCGACCACCAACATGCAACTTCCTGGCTACGTCCCCGACCACCAACATGCGACTACTTGTCTACGTCACCGACCACCAACATGCGACTACCTGATGGCGTTCCTGACTACTATCATACGACTATCTGGCGGCGTCCCTAACTACTCACATACGACCCACTACCTGCATTCCTGACTACTAACATGCTACTACCTGAGTGCGTCCCTGACTAATAACAGGCTACTACCTAACTGCGTCCCTGACTACCAGCATAAGGCTACCTGGCTGCGTCCCTGACTACTAACATAGGATTACCTAGCTGCGTCCCTGACTACTACCATATGAATACTTGGTTGCGTCTCTCATTACAAACGTACGACTACCAGGCTGCTTCCCTGACTAATGGCAAGCGACTACCTGACTGCGTCCCTGACTACTAACGTACGACTACCTGGCTGCTTCCCTGACTACTAATTTTAGACTAACTGGATGCGTCCCTGACTACTTAAATGCTACTACCTAGCTGTAACTTAGACTACTAACACACAACTGCCTAACTGCGTCCCTTACTGCAAACATATCGCTACCTGGCTGGGTCTCTGACTACTAATATGCGACTACCTGACCACTAATCCAGCACCGGTCACAACTTGTCAATTGTGTTACCATCCAAACAAGTCGAGGAACAGATCAGCACCCACCAAGGTTGACTTCTGACCCCTTCCTGTAGGTGGTGCCGGAGGGCGTGAATGAGAGGGCGGAGAAGGCGTCCGACTGCGCCAGGCTGGTCTCCTCGTTATACAGCTCCATCTGGAGGCGCTCTAGGGCTGTGGGCACGAGGAAAGAGTACTTTAATTGAGACACCTTGCCACCTGAGCCCGTAGCTTATTGTGCTACAGGCTCAGGTGGCACATAAGGGTGAAACTAAGGGGGGAGGGGCCTGAAAGGAGAACATAATAAAAATAAAGATGGAGTTTAAATAGCAAGTCCAATGCAAAGTTTATGGTATTCTTTGCAAAATTTATACGATAAATGCACGCATACTTTTATTCTAAACTGTATCAATTCTACTCCTAAAGACACCGCGTACGCGTGTATGCTGTCTGTCATGCTCTTCACTTTTAAACAGACCCAAATTTGAAGAGCCGGTTCAGAAATAGGTGAAAAAAAATCGAGTACCACAATGTATACTATTTATCGAAGCATCAAAACAGAGCAGTTTGGCAACTCTTTGGCTGCTGTGACAGCAAACATTAATTTTCAAACCTTACGTTTACCTTTCATGAAAACCATGGTGTCCACCCTCATATCCACTTTTCATGAAAACCGTGGTGTCCACCCTCATATCCACTTTTCATGAAAACCCTGGTGTCCACCTTCATATCCACTTTTCATGAAAACCATGGTGTCCACCCTCAAATCCACTTTTCATGAAAATCATGGTGTCCACCCTCATATCCACTTATCATGAAAACCATGGTGTCCACCCTCATATCCACTTTTCATGAAAAACATGGTGTCCACCCTCATATTCACTTTCCATGAAAACCATGGTGTCCACCTTCATATCCACTTTTCATGAAAATCATGGTGTCCACCCTCATATCCACTTTTCATGAAAACCATGGTGTCCACCCTCATATCCACTTTTCATGAAAACCGTGGTGTCCACCCTCATATCCACTTTTCATGAAAACCATGGTGTCCACCCTCATATCCACTTTTCATGAAAATCATGGTGTCCACCCTCATATCCACTTTTCATGAAAATCATGGTGTCCACCCTCATATCCACTTTTCATTGGGGTGGATGGATGCTTATTCATTTTATAGATCATTAACACTTTATTTTAGTATTTTATCATTTCTTCTTGCTTGGGCTCTATTATTTTTCTCTGCCCTTTTTTCATGGTGATAAATTTTGAATTTTATCATTATTATTATATGTATCGAGGTTGGTTGAGAAGAGGTGACCCAGGGAGAGGAGGTACTCGTGGGATCCGCGGGACTCGAGGACGCGGGGTTTCGGGAACCCGGGGGACTTGGGAGACCAGGTGGATTTGGGGTGGTCCACTTGGATCTTTCTGGGGCCTTTTGGGACTCCCTTGAGACCCTTTGGGAGCCTTTTGAGAAACTGTGGGACCCTAAAGAGGCCC
>SDVV010003246.1:0-21651 GCA_016164225.1 Gammarus roeselii | reverse complement strand
GTCGCAGGCCTAGAGGTAGACCGAAGTTTGGGTGGATGGATGGTCTGAAGCAGGCGTTGGGAAGAAGAGACATGAATGTGGAGGTGGCGAGAGAGCGTGCAATGAACAGGCGTGAGTGGAGAATGGTTGTGAATGGTTGATTTTGACGATGCTCTGATGTGCTTTCCCGCCCTTGGCATCCCGTTGTCGGGTCGGTCGTGGGTGGGGGGGGGCCGGCCATTATGATGCGGCGGGGGTAAACCAGTGAAAACTGCCGGGCCCTGCTGCTGACGACGGTTCCTCGGTACATTCGGGACCCAGAGTGTAAGTTGAGGGGCTACCGGTCGGACCCTTTAGCACAAAAGGGCTAAGTTGTGTGAGTGTGAGGGTGTGAGGTGCGCCTTGCCGTCGGCCACCCCCCTTTCTGGGGAATGCGGCCTAGTGTCTGTATCTGTACGTGTCCAACACCCAAGTGTAAACTTGGTGGTGGATGTGGTCTTTCTGGATTTCTCTAAGGCATTTGATGTTGTCCATCACTCTTTTGTTGCCAAACTAAGATGTGTGGGTATTCATGGCGGATTATTGGATTGGATTTGTAGTTTTCTGATTGGGAGGCAAATGTGTGTTTATGTGGGGGGAGTTGTCAGTGACTTGCGGAAGGTGACAAGTGGAGAGACTACCCCAGGGGTCTGTGCTGGGCCTGCTCTTGTTTCTGCTGTATGTTAATCATGTTGCAGCGGGAGTGGCTTGTAAGTGGAAGGCTTTTGCTTAGACTTCAAACTTCATTTGAGTTTCCCACGCGAAGTACAATCAGTTCGCCTGGGTGTATCTTCTTTGCAAAGAGATCTGAATTCAGTGCAGTCTGTGTCCTTGTCATGGAATCACTCTCTGATCATTGCCTTATGTGTCTTTATGTGTTTTTACAGGGGTTGTCTTGAATTGGAGCAGCTTGATGATGGAATTGCTTATAATTTGATTGGTGTGGCACTTGAGCTTGTTGATTCCTGCAGGTACTTTTGAGTGCTTGTTGACTCAAGGTTGCGATTTCACCTGCATGTGAAGAGTGTTGTTAGAAAGGCTTCCACTCTGGCAACCAGTCAGCTCCGTTCTACTGTTAATAGGAGTTCTGTTTTCATGGTGTCTTTGTTTATAACTCATATGAGGCCCATCTTGGAATGCTGCTCTTGTGAGTGGAATGTGGGATATTTGGGGGATCTGAGACTTTTGGAGTCTGCAGAGGTGGTGGGTGGTGGATCAGGGAAATGAGGGTCTATGTGAAGTGGACTATGGCGAGAGGCTCAGAACTTTGAAGTTGTTTTTGGTCAAGGGGAGGTTTTTGCGTTTGGATCTGACAAGTGTTGGATTTTTTTTTACTGTTCTGTGGATTCGGGCTCGTCTGCTCTGTTAGAGCAAGCTCCACATATTGGCACACGTGGTCATTCTTTCAAGCTGGTGGTTCCTCGCTGTCGGACCGACTATAAACGCAGATTCTTTTATTCTCGCTGTGTTCAGGTCTGGAACAGTCTGTCCTCTGATGTGGTGCAGTGCAATTCCCTCTGTGGCTTCAAGAGGGCTTGGCTGAGGAGTTCAGGGGGGGGGGGGTTGTACGAGTTTTGCTAGCCATAGCAAATTTGATTTTGTGGTTTTGTTTATGTGCTTTGACAGTTGTGTGCAATTGTTGACTGTCTCAAGTGTTTTTTTGTTTGATTTATTAAGCACAATCCGACCAGCGGCCTGCTGCAGTTTTGATGCGGTGTTGTTCTATAGATTGCTGTCGCGCTAAGGTATGCTGCGTTCCATGCCCTGTCGGCGGGGCTAACAGGGCTGTGGTGGTCTGAAAAAGTGAGGGAAGAAAGCAAACTGATCAAAAAGAGCACCGAAACTTCTACAGGCTATAACAATCAGATGCATAAACACAAACACTCTCAAATCAAGAAGGCCCCAGCCTTCCTCAGCTCCATCAGTCCACCTGAGCTGCATCAGCTCACCTCAGCTGCATCAGCCCACCTAGGCTGCATTAGCCCACCAAGGCTGCATCAGCCCACTTCTTTTTTATTTTGGCAACAACAGTCCACCTCGGCTACATCAACATACCACTGATCAACTCCCTTTGCTGCATCAACCCACATCTGCTGCACCAGCCCACCTCTCTGCATCAGCCCACTTCAGTGGCATCAACCCATCTTTGCTGTCTCAGCCCATCTGATCATCAGCCCACCTCAGCAGGCTCCTCCTCGTGTCCCGAGGCATCGATGCTCAGCACCTCCCAGCTTGGGTCGTCAGGACTGGCCCCGCCCACTGCCCCTCCGCCTGACGGCACGCCCACACTGGCCGAACTGCGCCGCCTGCACCACAACAAGGAAGAGCAAGTAAATTAGATTAGAGACTAGAATATCTAGTGTAATGGAGTCCATGTTCAAAGGTCAATTAATGACAAGTACAAGAGTCGGTGAAGAAATCTGCAAAAAACATTGATCAACAGATGGCAATGCACTACCAGATATAACTAAAGGTCCTTCACATCTCTTCTCACCATCACAGCCTCCCGTGAGATCCCACAGAACAACTAGTCAGATCAGAAGAAGCCAGGGAGGCCGGTAGTCGTGCGCGCCGGTGTTGCCAGGGTAAAAACAGCTAAAACGCACTGATGGCCTTAATGAAAACTAGCTATATGTAAGACAGTACATCAAATTCATACAAGAGAACACAGTAGCCTCTCCAAAGCTGCAATCAGACCTAACAGTCCCAGACCCAAACAGAAATCAAACCAGATAATAACACATGTGACCGGAATGCTATCTAGTGGTTCACAAACTGCACAGCAATCTATTGATTCTTTTTAGGGTTAAGAGACGTCGGAACTGAGCTCAGCATCAAGTTGTAGCATCTGATTATAAACAGCAGTGAAGTTGAATTGAACTTGACTGAAGTTTTACATCAAAGGGGATCTGCCATATGGCTGAAGTTTCTTCTATGGGAATTAGAGTTGCACCAAAGATCAATACAACAAATTGACTCTACCTGGATGTTCCAACAACATGATAGCCACCAAATTTTAATCTTGTTAGAAATAGCCTAGATATAAGACCATATCACACCAATAGTTTACATCATGCAATGTTACCAAGTAGCTACACAATGTAAGCTTGAACATGATGCTATGGAATAACAAATTAAAAACTATGTGAATAATAGCCACTTAACTTGTATGATTGAGTCATTTCAAACTCGTTTTGCATTGGTCACAAAGCACTTTTTATCATATGGTAATCTATCAATTTCATCCCGATTCATGTCTATGCAAAGAAACAAATGATGGGGATTACCGTTAACCAGTGCTCCCATTCATCCCGTCCCAGAAAATGGAATGAGACAATGGAGAAAGATTACCATTGTTAGCCAGACTCCCATTTCATCCCCATCCCAGTAAATGAGAAGAGACAAATGAGAGCGATTACCATTAGTCATCCCTGCCAAGAGTGATACCCCTTCAGCCTATTTTTCTTCCAATGGTAATCTCTTCACCCACATCTTACCTGTTACTGTCAGGCAGTGCAGTTGTGGAGGAGGTGGAGTCAGTAGGGGAGGTGGTGGTAGCTGTGGTATTGTTGGACAGTGCTGCAAGAGGTTGCTCCTCCAGAAAACTGACGTGAAGCTGTAAGCTGCCCTTCACTTTGGACCGCGAGCTGCACACATAGTCCAGTTATGTTACTGTAGCAAAGGTATGCTTTTATTGTTAGCATTTTTATGAAAAAATTATCCCTGTTACAGCTAACAAATAATGCACATAATCATCCATTACTAAGCTACCGCATTTTGTGTTAACTACCTAGCTACATTTGACGCAAGACCATCTTGACCTAATTTGGATGCTATACCACCCCTAAGCTACCTTCGAGGCTGTAGCCTGTAGTTCTTGGAAGTTAGCCTGCCACGTGCTAAGATGAGTGGCAGGCTGGTTAGAGTGAGGTCCACCTGGCCCAAGAAGTCATCACGAGTGATGCGGTTTTCATCGTAAACCTCCAGCAACAACTTGTGGTCCTGGGGTTTCACCTGATATGAAGCAGGCAGACAAGAGAATAGATAATTAAGGTACGTTCTAAAGTAGGAATGTTCAAACAATGAATGAGTCCTAATTTAGTGTAATCCTCATTCAGAATGAACATGAAGGATATAACAGACAAAACCTAGGTTTTGGAGTCCTTTGAATCAATTTCAAAGAGGGTCCAACTTGTGAGTTCAAGTCTTTTATAAACTATGCTTCATCAAATAAAGTAGGAGCCCCAGGTCTTGTTCATAAGGGTCACAACAGCAAATGAATTATTATGATAGTTATTATTAGATTAGTCGTTTAGGCCACAGTTGATGCTACAGTGGTGATGAATTATATATAATTTAGAGTGCCAAGGCTTTCTAGTACACTGGAGTCAATATATTTCTGTCACCAGAAGTTACAGTGGTGATACTAATGACTTTCCCCAAAAATATGAGGTTGGATACGGGATCTTGTTCATGAGGTCTGCACATAGGTACAAACCTCATGCAAGAGAGCAGGTAAATGGAAATAAGAGGGGAAAGCTGCTTTGAATTGTTCCCGAGTGGAATTGCATCAACAATTCAATCAGGAGTCACATGAAAATGTTTACTAGCGTTTGGCAGGGTAGTGGTGGAGGCTTGTGATCAGTCTTAAATTAGTTAGCAGTTATTTTTTTACTGTGTAAATTACCAAGTGAATTAGAAATGAAAGGCTGCAAAATGAATGAATCTAGGTTTCTTACCTTTGCAGTCCCCCCAAGGGCTTGGCATGCCCAGTCATCAGGTGCACCAAGCCAGGAGAGGTCAGCAAACACTCTTGCCAAAGGATGATTTGAGTTTAAAAAGTAACTCCAGAATACTTTCCCTAACTTATTTGTTATGTTGGGTAAGAAGATTCTGTGACAAGCAATGCACCTACAGAACTTACCCTGAGTGTAAAGTCCTCATTCCATTTTGGATTGAGAGTCTGTAGAGAAAATAATTAAGAGATCAATAACATTCCATTGAAGTTAATTAAAAAGATGCAAATGAATATTATGCAGTGACAAAAGTGATGTGAGAGATTATTCATTAGGTATAACTAGCAAATATAGGCTGTTCTTCTTGTTATTGCTATACAACACCTTCACATGATTGAAGCAGATATTTTTTGGTAGTAAACAAATTTTATGTGATAAAGGGAGTAAAGTGAAATAATAGTGAAGGGAATGCATAACATAGCTTGAGTTATAAATAAAGGAAAGAGACTAACTCCATGTGCTGGAGTGACTACACAAAAAAATATTGCTATGGCAGAGGGTAAAATATAGCTATTCAAATGTGAAATAAATGTTGAATTCAATAAAATTTCAATAATATCAGTATATATGTATTGTTTTACTAGCTCATGAGGAAAAAAACATTATGAGCAGTTTTGTGTAACTGTAGGCAGAAATTCAGAAGAAAAAAAATTGTATGCAGACAGCTTGGTGTGTAACTGTAGGCATCAATTGAAAGAGAAAAAAACTTTTATGCAAACAGCTTGATGAGTAAATGGGATGTGACGCAAAGCAGCAATTCAAGGAAGAAGCACAATATAATGCAGCAGACAACTTTGTGTGTAACTGTAGGCAGCAATTCAAAGATAAGAGAACCATCTTATACAGACAGCTTGGTGTATAGTAGCTATTCAAAATATATTTCATGTCTGGCCCTTGCTGTATACCAAAATGGTTCTCTACCAAAAAAACTAGTAATAACAAACCAACTACTTCATCGGAAGCCTGTAATTGAATGGAGTTGAAAGACTATTGCCAGCTCAATGTTACCAAAAATGGTATAATCAAACACAGAGCTAGCAAAAACCCTTTCACTATTCTATTGTGTATTAACACCATTTTTGGTCAATGAGTCATTACTAGTTTATGCACCATGACTGGTACCTTCACCCTGGTAACAATTTATGTGAATATGACTTTTACCTTGTCATCAGCTTTTATTACTAAAGGTCTTCAATTTCCTGCCTACAAACAGCACACTACATGACCAGAGGCATGATCAGTACAATGCAACGTCTTGGAAACAATATGGAATAACAAAATTTTATGACCTGAACCATAAAAAAAAGGAATAAACTTAACCAGCCCAATGAGTAACTGGTACAATGCCACAAAATGTGATGCGTACACTAAATCTTGTTGTATTAAGTGATATGGATTATAAAACTAGGGTGTCTGTAAATAAACCAAAAATCTATTACAGAGTACCATACTGAAACTGACAGCTTCAGTACCACCTGGCAAAGATCCCTAACTACCAGTAAACAATGCATTAGGTAGCTCACTGCACCTCAGCTCCAGAATTAGTTAACATATTATTTAGCAGTTTAATCAAATGTCTTAGCACATTCATCTCAGCAGGCTAGACTCATAAATTTCAAAATGACAGAAATGAACATGATTGAGCAGCCAACAAGAGGAAAAAATTTAGTCACAGCTTGGAAGGGTGTAGTTAACACCGGAAATGGACATCTGGTATGTCAAATATAAGAAGTAGGCAATGAACCTTCAAAGTATCTTGATATCATTCTGGAACTAACTGGTCAAGATGCAAAATGATGGAAGCAAGATTAAGGAGGCTGAGCAACTAGCTACTAAAAACAATTTATCTTTAATAACAACAAGCTGGCCATACGGGTTTTCAGATAACATGAGTTAGCTACAGTTGTGAGAAAAATTTACAAAAAGAATTTGTAGCGTTAGGGATAGGTCTTTCATAGTGCTTGTGGACAAATTTTGAGCTAGATTTACTTGCAAGAATTTTAATTAATACTGATAAATCTGATTATGAAGATGAAGTTCCCCAGATATTATAAGTAGCATAATACAACATAAAAATTTCAAGACCAATATTATTCATCCACAGATGGTCAGGATGCGGTAAATACTCTTAGGAGCTTGAGCTCACCTTCTTTTTGGTCTTGGTGTACACACAGTCCACAACATTATCAGCAGGAGAGACCGCCTTCAAGTCAATCAGCTCTATCTTTACGTAGGGGTCACTGAAAAACAAACAAGCAAAGAAGGCAGGGATGAAAAAGCAAACAATATGAAATAAAACAGATTAGCTAGGTATGTAAAAGCCACTGAAAATTGAAAGTAGCAACTGCATGACAGAAGTTAGGTAGGTTGCTACTGCTATTCTTTTAGCCATGCTAGAAAAAAATGTCAACTACCAACCACATAAATGGCTAACTGAATTCAAATTGTACACATAAAATAACACAGTAAAACAACTCAAAGAAGAGTCAGCAGCAATTATTGTTAGGTAAGCCTGGAATATGGTGTTTCATTACAGTAACATTGTGCCATATGCCACAAATTGGTTAGCAATAATTCTGGTGGATGATTGTGCATATTCAGTCACTTTAAATAGCAGCCTTGATGATTTAAATAGCTAAGAAATACGTGAATGCAGCAGAAACACAAATAATCTGTTGGTTTTCTCTATCATCTGGAAGTAAATATTCATTTTGGTAAATGTTTTTGCACAGTGTGTCCCAAGTCCAGAGCAATCTGAAATATTAAAATTAAATTACGAGAAATGTGAGGCAATAGGTTAGCATCATATCTTAATATAATTGTTGTGCATACCTTACATGACCGAACTATTAAGGCTACTCATCATTTCCAACAAACTATTGTTTTCATGTTGCATACCGGGAGACAGGTATGCATTGGCCAGTTTGCCAATAAAGTATCGCCAACTACGGGGACTCCTTGCAGTTGACATCTCAGGGTGACTAGTCGCAGCACCTTTTAAGAGCATTGGATATGTCAGATTTTGTCTATGACCATGAAAGAGCAAGTCCCAGTTAGAAATCAAGTACATGAAGTGTGTTTACAGGTTTCAGAAAATTTTGTTTTATAAAAATCAAAGATTCACACTTTCATGCAGCAGCTAAATTTTTCCACTGATTGTTTCCAAATTTGGTGGCGACACCACAAATACGATGTAGTTGTGGGCAGACCAGACTGTTGTAAATAACACACAAGAGAGTGCAGAGGGATGCATGCAGGTGCCGGAGCATCTTGTAGGAGATTCGATCTTCACCAGGAGCAGACGGGTTGGAGGTGTGAATTGCATGGAGGAGTTTGCGTACCGTGATAGGTTCATTGTAAGGTATAGGAGAATTTATGAAGAAATCCAGATCAATTTGTTCTGCAGTACGCTTTGTGTTGCGGAAAGCAAGGCTGTACCCAGAGTCCAAGCTGACGGAGGAGTAGTGTGTGTCAAAAAGTTCAGGGACTTCTTGCGGATCAGTGTGGGTATTTTCCCGCATCCTGAAGGCTGGGGGGGATGAGAACAATACTTTTCTGTCATTTTTTTGTAAGCGGGACCACACTTTAGACATGGGTGTGTTCACATTGATGGACAATATGAAGTTCTGTCATGATTCTCTTTGAGACAGGAAGCATGTATTCCGTGCTCTTTCAGTTTCTTGCCTATACATAATTTCATCTGATAACGCTTTAATGTGCCGATATCGATTGAATGCACGCTTCCTTTGCCGTTTTGCTATTTTGCAAAGGTCACTCCACCAGGGTGTCCTTATTTTCCTTGGTGTTTCTTTGATTATACAGATGCTGCACTCTGCAACATGAAGGAGGGTACTCATGAAGTTTTCCACCATCTCGTCACAGGATATGTCCTGAGATGGGAGAGGTGTTACTGTATAAGTGGTGAAGGATTGCCAGTTGGCCTTACGCATTATGTATCAGTGAGCGGTAGAAGTATCTTCTGGTTGAAAAGTAGTGATGATGATGGGGGAGTGGTCAATCAAGTAGGGCTCCTCCAGCACTTGCCAGGCAAAGTCTGGGGAGAGGTTTGGGGAGCAGAAGTATAAGTATCCAATAACAAGGCTGTCTGGGTATGTTCTCCAGTATTAAGGAGCGCAATATCAGAAGATATATTAAATGCCTTGCCGTGTCCTCCACGTCCATCAGCCATATCTCCAACAAGAGGGGGTGTTTAGCATTAAGATCGCCCACAAGAAATAGGGTGCAGGAAGTTGACCAACCAGGTTAGAAAGTAGTGCGCATGAGAATAGTTCATTGCAGGAAATATATAGGTTACATATAGTGACAGGCGTTTGAGGCCCACTCCGTGGGTCTGAGCTTGCAGAGTTGTTTGAAGAGGCATTGGTGTGCAAGTGATTGCTTGATTGACTATTGTAGCCAGGCATCGGCAGTAGGCGAGATGAAATGGGTTCCATACTCACTGGGAAAAGATGGTTTGTACAGCCCCAGGAGGGTTTTCAAAGACAAACTACTATTGGATTATAGGTTTGAGTAAGTTTTAATAGTTCAGCATAGTTGGCACAATATCCTCCAATGTTCCATTGAAGGACAAGGGTATCAGACATTGTCATTTAGGTTAGAGAAAGTCAAGGTCTAGGCTTTGGTTGGTAAAGTTGCTCAATTTCGCTTTTGTGGACTAAGTCACTCACAGGCCTGTCGCCACGCTCAACGCATATTGCTGGAGCTTCTTTTGTGGCTACGAGTCAACTACGGGTCATTTCAGTTTGGATCATCATTGTAAAGGTCAGAGCCCGTGTGCTTAGCGCTAGTCAGCGGCAAGCATGTTTCTCTGGTTTGGGACAGTGATTGGGTGGGGTGGTTATCACTCAATAGTGTGTTGGTTGCACTTCCTTTGGGATTATAATCCGGAGCGGCTAAGCGGGGTAGAGACAGAGGGGGATTAGGTGCCTTAATAAAGGCACCAGAAAGGCATTTGGGTTGGGAAGTAACCTAGTAGGCCTGCACAGCTGCCAAGGAGAATCTAGGTTGGGCTTGGAGACAGGTAGGTTTGGTCGTCTGTGACAGTTCACCAACTTTCATCTTGTGTGGCTGGTGAGGGGCAGGCTGAGGTGGCAGCATTTCTTCATGTGGTGCTGCCTCCAACAAAGACAGGTCATATTACAGATTTAGGTCTGGGACTCCCACTGCGGGTTGATCAGCAAGTGATGGACGGGGCAAGTTGGGAGTGAGGGTGTTACGGGGGGAGCAGTATTTGTTGTTTTGCAGCACAATCCTTCTCTTGCAATTCTTACATTACTCATTAAATTTGTTCATCATGCACTTTATTTAAATTCTTTTTCTGTTTGTTGCAGGATGTATATTATTCATTAATTGCTTGCCAGTATTACTGAAGTGCTTGGTTACAGAACCACATCACAATTCACTCCTCAGACTAGATTAACTGAAGACTGCCTAAGTGAGTTGTTGAAGTGTTATATTAGCTAATGATTTTTCCACAGATAGGAACCTTCAATTGTAAGTATCTATATAAATTTTCATACTTTACTCATTTGTTGGTTTATTTTTATACTTGTTTTGCTTATTGCTTGTGATTATTCCTCATATTTTTGTAACCACAGATCCATTGAAGGCAAGTAATTAATGTCACCAGTATGTACATTAATGTGTGAGACCTGAATGATATGTAACATCTATTCAATTTTGTATATCATCATTAATTATTATCTTTCATGTTTTCCTTTGATTAGCTTTTGTAGTAACCTTAGTAACAAATGCTTTTAGGCAAAGAAATTTTTTAGTGTCACATTTAAATAAGTCTCCCAACTACATTGTTGGTATATTCTCTCTCATATAAATTTTATTCAGTAGATCTGTTGAATGCACTTCCTTGATATTTTGATGAATTATTTATATTTTATTCATTTTCCAACATTTATTTCATACTTTGTTCAAGGCTGCTATGCATTGTTTGTTTAAATTACATTACCTATGATTTGCTTATGAAAGAGTTGCCGGTTTCTTTCAATTTTCCTATGATGGAACTTAGCATTTCTTGAATTCAATTGCTAGGAAGTGTGAGAGTTACCTTGTTATATTTTGATTTGCCTACTATAGGTCAAAGCCCTATTTTTGCCCTCATTTGTGCTTGCATTATAAAGCCTACCCTAATGATTAGAGTTTGATTTGGTTTCCTTTGTTTATTTGGCCTTCAAGTGTCCCTTGGTTTCTCTCCCTGATATGGTATTCATTAAATTCTAAATTATGACCCCAGTATCCTCCCAATGGCTTCAGGAATCTTTCAAGGTTAGTCAGACTATTTATTGGCATCTTCAAATTTTTCCTTGCAGAATGCTTTCTTCTCTTCGGAAGTCTGCTATGTCTGCCCACGCTAATTCCAAAGCCCACGCTCCGAATCCAATGCCCATGCTCCTAATTCCATAGTCTGTGCTCTCCTTTACCTTAATCCTACTCCTAAGTCCTGAAACTAGCCACTCACAATAGAACATGCTGGTTGGCAACTCTCAACTGTACCACTCACCTTCATTGCAGATTACACTTCCTTAGATAAATTTGTTTCTTTGTCCTTCAATTTCCACCATTGATAAGAGACATCCTTTGA
The DNA here is from genome assembly GCA_016164225.1 of Gammarus roeselii. Taxonomy (NCBI): domain Eukaryota; kingdom Metazoa; phylum Arthropoda; class Malacostraca; order Amphipoda; family Gammaridae; genus Gammarus; species Gammarus roeselii. The sequence goes on along the minus strand of SDVV010003246.1, from coordinate 10,218 downwards.
GATACAAGGACAACGAGTTTGTCTGACAGGCAAATTGTGTAGCACAGTAACAAGGAAAGTTATCTCAGTTAGAATTTCAAAGTTAGCAGACAGTGCAAAAGACTGTTGTTGCCCGATTCCCATATCTTGAGAAGGGGGAAAGGCATCTTGTTAAGGTTAGGAGGAACCCTGATTATAGGCATCCCTGCTGTCACTGCAGCAATGCTAGTAAGCAGTCACTTGTCTTTTGGCTTCAGGGTAAGAATGGCGTTCTCTAGCTTGAACACCAGGTAGCTCCTTTTTGAGTCTGTAAAAGAAGCATCCGCATGATGACGCACGATGGTCCTCTGAACAGTTTGCACATTTAGCAGGTTGGTCACAATTGTGGCCATGTGCGTCTTTACTGCCTTGGAAGCATGTAACCATTCTGTAAATTACTCGGCAAGCATTACTTCCATGACAAAAACTCTTGGCAGTTGTAGCAGCATCTGGGGTTGGGAATGTCCCCTTGGACCGAGCATTGTGTCCAGTCGATGTGAACATCGGGTGGTAGAAAGCAGAGTTTGAAGGTGAGAATGTAGACACCAGTGTACTCTTCAATTCTGTTACGCTGTCATTTCACTCTGTATATTCTGGTGGCTTGCTGATCCGCAAGTTCAGCAAAAATATTGTCGTCAGAGTGGTTTGGTCTGTTTTTATAATAGATGGTCCCCTGTATTGTGTTGAGAGTGGGGTGCTCATCAACTGTCACAGGTATATTATTCAGCATTTTCAAATTTTGGATGTTCCTGCTCTGCTCCTCGTCTCTCACTTCCACATACAGGAAGCCATTTTTTTAGCTCAGTTATTCACTTTGGATGGCACCTCAGCGCAGCGCAAAGTTGATGATTACCCTGGATTGTGTTCGTTTTGGCCAGGTTCTCTATAAAGACTCCATTGCTATGAAAAACTTAGAGTAGTATTTATTCTGAAAGGGGTCTTCAAGTACTTTTTGGTTTTCAGCATATCGTTCATAAAGTTGTTGGCGGTTCCGACAACTTCTCTTGGGCCTTCGTCCAAGAGTGGCAGTCACCCCGTTGTCAGATTTGTCCTGCAATCTATTACCTAGGTCCACCTCACCAGATACAGGTGAGAGGGGCTGCTGTTGTTGTTGTTCTTGTACCTCTCCCACAAGCAGCCTAGGGGTGAGAGGATCTTGTTTTTGTGTTGCACCGGGTTGTGGTGCTAGTGCGGAGTCTCTTGTTTTGTCGTCCCTGTCCATCGGTGCAACACAACAAGATTTAGCCTCCCAACATGCCCTGCCAACCAGGAAAACTGTGATAATGAGGTCAGAAAACTCTGTAACCTACTACGAGGCTCTGTCAGTTCGCGATACGACCAAGAGTAAGTCATCAGAAGTAGGGCCCAGCGCCCTGAGAGGCTACCTAGACTTGATCTTTTAAGCTTGGGCTCCTTGTCAAGTTCATGATAGGATTATCCTACCTCTTGTCGAACAAGGAGAGGTTACTGTCTCAATCAAAAGTTGTGAAGCCAAAGGGGAGTGTTTGGTAGGGAATGAACTGGCTCCACACCCATCCCCTCAGCCACCAGACAGCACCATCCAATCTTTCGGCAAGGCCACATGCTGGGACATGTGGGTCCCAGCGGGACCCGCAATAGCGTGGAGTGACACAATAAAAATGTTTACAATGTGGCCACACACCGCAACCAGCAGTGGCCCAGAGGGCCTTTGGGTGCATCCCACAATCTGTATAATTTTTCCCCCCAGTGAGGCCCACACACAGCAACCAATTGCTGCCCCAGAGACCGAAACCAGTCGCAATGAGAGGGCGGGCCTTGGTGTATGTCCCACAAACTATGAAAAAAATCCTTCTTTTTTTGCTAATTTTGGCCACCTGGATAGGTTATGTGAAAAGGTCCAAGAAATTATATGGCACAAACATAAGGCAAAGTAAATAATAACATAAGAAGAAGCAAATAAGATCAGAAAGCAAATGCTAAATAAAATAAAATTTGCAATTAGCATACAGTAGGTAAATGAAAGAAGAGTAACTGAGAAAAAATAAAATAATGATAATAACTATGGAGGAGGGTTGTCAAGATAAGAGAAGAGATACGTTAATGGAGTTTTAACAAAACAAACAAGGTAAAAGTGTATCCAGGATAGGGTAGAGAAGGAGAGATAGTGAAGGGTGATGAATAGAAGGTTCTGAACGGAAATGAGGTGTTCACCCCCCAGTTGGGTCGTGACCCCGTGCAACTCATGAACCATTAGCTTTAGGAGGGGTGGTTTCAAGGTAAGAAACATTCATATCAGCTTGGAGGCTGAATAAGTAGCATGATGGCCTCTCCTCACACTTTACTTAAATTGGAAGCTGATGGCTGTTGGTTTGGAGCCTACCCGATCCCATGTGAGACATTCTGGCCGGTCTCCTAAACGGTCAGAGGCCAGCTCAAAAGCGCCATGGTAAAAAAAGGATATCAGTGACAGCTACCATGTAACAAAGAATCTCCAAAATTCAAATTCAATTTGAAAAAGTACTTGAATGTTATTCTTTACACATATCATTTCACTTGATCGATATGAACACAAAAAATGATACCAGATTAATTTCACAATGATATAGCTAGCTTATTCCCTAATGACAAAATGTTCATACAGCTGAGTGATGTGTTACCACCTAGGTCTGAGCTTCCTCTTGACACCCAAGATTGAATGTTTCAAGATGTCTTCATATCATCAACAATACCATAGCTAATAACATATTTGTCTTACATGGCAGTGGGATTTGTGTGACTAGACTGTTAGTTTCCCAGGTTCTGGGTGGCTTAGACTCATCTTCTGCCCCTGAACCTGGTGTTTCGAATTCATGTTCTTGGCAGCTGTCTTTGTCTCTGTCTCTGATTTTTGCAAAGTCATTAGGCCTGGGAGTTTTAATCAGAGGCCTGGAAGGAATCTCGTGTTGTTCCTTTATTCAAACCTGGTTCAAGAAGTTACCCTCTCAATTATCAACCTGTGAGTCTTACTTCTGTTTGCTGTAAATGCTGGAACATGTTATTGTGTCCCAAGTGGTGTTTTTTCTGGAAAATTTTGGCATTTTGTCTGAGAGACAATTTGGTTTCAGGGTGGATAGGAGCACCAAAGACCAACTTTTGCTTACTTATGGTGAGGTTGCTGATTGGGTAGATGAAGGAATGGTTGTTGATGTGGTCTTCCTGGACTTCTCTAAAGCATTCGATGTTGTCAGTCACTCTGTTTTGTTGGACAAACTGAGATGTGTGGGTATTCCGGGTGGACCGTTGGATTGGATTTGTGATTTTCTGATAGAGAGGCAGATGTGTGTTTCTGTGGGGGGAGTTGTCAGTGACTTCCGGGAGGTGACAAGCGGTGTGCCCCAGGGTTCTGTGCTGGTTCTGCTCTTGTTTCTGCTATATGTCAATCATGTTGCAGCAGGTGTGGCTAGTGAGTGGAAGGCCTTGCAGACAACTTCAAACTTTATTTGAATTTCTCCAGCGATGTACAAGCAGTTTGCCTGGGTGTGTATTCCTTGCAGAAGGATCTGGATTTGGTGGTCTGTGAAGTTGTCATGGAATCACTTGTTGAACATTGACAAGTGTGTCTTGATGCCTTTCTACAGGGGCTGTCTTGAATTGGAGCAGATTGATGATAGAATTGCTTATAATTTGAATGGTGTGCTTCTTGAGCTTGTCGACTACTGCTCATGTGTGTGGAATGTGGGATATTTGGGGGATCTAAGATTGTTGGAGTCTGTGCAGAGGAGGTGGACCAGGGGTGAAATTGATGAGCTGGATGGACTGGACTAAGGTGAAAGGCTCAGAGCGATGCAGTTGTTTTTTGTGAGGGGGAGGTTGTAGCGTTCAGATCTTGTGAAGTGTTGAAAGATTTTTAATTGTTCTGTTGATTCAGGTTTGTCTGCTCTGTTTGAGAGAGCTCTGGATGTTGACACACTTGGGCTTCCTTTCAAGCTGGTGATTATTTGCTGTCAGGCAAACTATAAACTCAGATTCTCTTATTCTTGCTGTGTGCAGATTTGGAACTGGCTGCCTGCTGATGGGTGCAGTGTGATTCACCTTGCGACTTCGAGAGGGCCTTGGCAGAGGAATTGGGGGCAGTGTTGTATGAGTTTTGCTAGGCCCAATTTGATGTTATCTAGTGGCTTTGTTTGTGTTGCTGACAGTTGTGTGCAGTTGTTGACTGTCTTCATTGTTTTGTTTTCTTGTGATCTATCAAGTGTATTCCGACCAGCGTCTTGCTGCAGTGCTTGTGCCGTTCTGTTCTTTTTTATTGCTGAGCCCACTGAGGTGTACTGCGCCCCATGCCTGCGTGGGGGGCTGCGAAGGTGAGATAGCTTGCCTTGGTATTAGTGCCACATCAATTAGTCCAAAATAGAAATGAAGAGAGTCCAGTCCATTGGAACCTAATGTAGCTGGCTATGTTTTTTTTTTTTCAAAAATATAGTTTTACATAGTATCCGTGCGTCTGATCATACTTTGGTCAAAATTATTTTAGCGTTTAATGAAATGACTGCCAGTAAAGGTCATTTGCATATCAACAGGAATAAAATGTCTGAAATGAAATTCAAAAGATGGTCCTTAAGAGCATCAAAACAGACTACAGCATAGGACATGAAAACCAAAATTACCCGTCAGACAAAAAAAAATTTCCTACCATCATTATTTATTAATCTGATACATACCTATACAAACATGCTCTTTCCATTAGCACTCTCAAACTTCTCACTTTATCAATTATTACAAACATTCTGGGTGCATGCAACCACCCCAGTTTAGGGGGTATGGGCTCTTGCATGTACTATTTTGGGTTTATTATAGAATATTGAAACTTATGGTGCTTAATGGTCACAATAGTAGTTTAACAAAGCGTACATATGAAGTTTCTGAATTAAATAGCTATATAGCTACTTCTTCAGTTAATCCTAGGTTTGATGTGACAGTCACCCTGACCTACACTTCCCATGTTGAAGTGACAAAACACTATAGCTAAAGTGAAAAACCACACATTTGGGCGGAGCATAAATACAGACTGTGGCTACATGAACACAACTTAATTAGCATTCTTTCAATTTAATCTGAGTTAGCTAAGCATGCACAATCATGAATTGAAAAAAAAATCTTATAGCTAGCTACAGAAAGTTTTCTTTATTAAAAACAAATCAACCCTGGTTTGATTTGTAACTATTATAAAATTATTTAGAAGTTAAAGAACACTAAACAAAATTGTAGTCACACACACAAGGTTCACAACAAAACACTATTCACTAAAAAAATTGTTTCCAAATCGATATTAAAACATAGAAAAATAATCAAGCATCAGAAAAAAATATCTTAAAAGAGAAACTCAGCAGTGGCAACCCAGCACTATTGCCTTGCCATAGCATCATTAGGGTGGAAACAGGACCAAATAATTATTCATAATGAGAATATTGTCATTTGTCTATAACAAAAGTTGAAACCATTACATTCCTCTCACATAGAGAAGTAGCTACCAAAATGTAATTTCGGCTGATTTAAGAGTGCTAGGAAAGAGCAAAGCAGATACCAACATGCTGATTCTCAAAAACACTCACTTTACTTTAGCAATACTTTTCAGTTATTATATACAAATATTTAATCAACTTACCAAATTGTTAATAGTCATCAAGCACTGGATTTGAAGCAACTATCAAATTATTAATGTCAATTTTTTAACATTGAAGTGGGGTGAGTTGAATTAACCTACATAAGTATACATACATTTTCATGAAATGACCGAATTTTCAAGAATTCAATGTTTCATTTCAGATGCCAGATTAGATTAGATTAGTGACAAGGCTTTCCGGCGCACTGGTGCCATTGTCCTTCTGGCGCCAAATATCAAACCAGCAAACAGTGCTACATCAAGTAAGTCTTTGTCTATTTTATTTTTCTGTTCGAGTTAGGTTTACTACAGTGCTAAGTCACAGTGCTCTACGCGGGAAGTTCTATGGTATGTACGGGTGCCACAGGAGGTACCTACAGGAACTCCTAAGATGCTGAGGCCATATGGTCCCAGCACTCCCCAGATGGCAGAAAGGAGGAATAACACACTACCTACCCTGCTTCAGAGCCCCAAGGATCTGCAGTAGCCCTTAAGGTGCCAGGCCACGCCCTCCAACACCTGCTGAGGGGGAAGATGGAGAAGAGACAGAAATCAAGGATCCCATGCATGAGATCTACACTAAGTGTAGGGAATTTTACGCATGAGAACAGCAAGAATAGGAAGAAGAAGAAGGAATAGTTGTAGAAAAAAATTGCATGAAAGAGCACAACTTGGCTGTTATTTGCCACCCAAAAGGTGACTAGTTAGAACTGGTATGTGTTTGTTTAGGTGTGCGTGCGTGTGTGTTTGTATGCAACGACTATTATGAGAGTAGTTAAGAAGGAGTATGAGACAGGTTTGAGGAAATGTGAACTAAACATAAGATGCAAATGAGGCAAATAAAAATTAAACAAATCAGGATGGGAAAGAAAAGAAGAGATAGTGAAGGGTGGAGAAAAGGAGAGTCCGAGAGGAAATAGAAGTTTTCACCCTCCCTTGGTTGGGCTGTGACTCAAAACGGCCAGTGAACCTAACAGATGCCTAGGGGGGGATTCCAGATGCGAAATTAGGAATCAGGGTCAAAATGTATCAACAGAACAAGTAAGAACTATTTTCAATTTTTCAGAAAAAAATCCCCATCACTGCATTACATACCTCAGCAATTCCACCGCCAAAGTTTCATCATGTTGACTACACATGCACTGTATGCAATGTTAGGTAATAGAACATCTTCTATCCTCCAGAAGCCCACCTATCACACCTCTCTTCAATCCAACACACTCTGAAGACAGGGTGAAAAGGCCTACCACAGTGATGGCAGTCACTTCAGTCAAGCAGCATCCACAAAAAGCACAAAGCTGCCATAGATTTTCAGCCACATCACCAGCATTATCTCAAACACAACTGCCACCCTGAGCACCAGCGGCAACCTACCCACCCAGTCCCAGGTATACTGAAGTTGATACTGTCATTGAGTGAGTGCATGCCAGGTGAGTTAGGCTAGGAGTCCTCCTCTTGATTGCTCCCACCATTCTTTCACCGGCAACTTTAGTTCTTGCACAGCCACTCATGCTGGTTCTCACTCCACTCACAATGCTGCAACTTGATGTTTTGGTCACAGTCTGGGTCATTTGAAATCCAGTAAAGAACCTCCTCATAGCAAAAAATTCTTCCGGTTTGCAAAAGCATTTCTTGTTCTTTTAGTAAGGGAGGACAGCTTCAGTTTTACTGTCATTAATTTCTCCAGTGTTAGAAAATATTACAGGGTACTTCGTAGTGAGTTCATCACTGATGCTCCATTCAAAGAGCTCATTTCTCATAGGCCAATGAGAACAGCTCTTAACTTTGGTAAATATGAAATCATATGGCTTGAACTTATGGATTCCTGCTATTTTGCCACACACAGCAACACATATCTTCAACACTCATCACTTGCAGTTTTTCCAAAACATTCTAAATTATTAGATGCACTGTAGTAGGGCAGGCCTACATCTTTTGCTTGTTTTATGTTGTTTTCAGTTTGTCAGCTATTAATTGGCAACCCTATCAATAGGGCTTGAATAGGCATGGGTCTCTCCTTTCTCTGCTTGTCTTGTCATCTTAGAGAGAGGAAATGTAAACCCCTGCCAGTTATTAATTGGCCCCTCTATCAACAAGGCTTGGACAGACGAGGGCCTCTGCTTCCTCTCCTTGACTTGTTGTCTAGAGAGAGAAATGGGAACCCCTGCCCCCTTGCTCCACATCTGTTTGTTGCTTAGTAAAACATGCAAGGAGAAGGGTGGCAGGTCATTTTTATCCCTTGCCACAGGGAAAAATGCTCCTGGACTTCCCAACCTTTCAAAACCCTGGTACCCAGAGACCAGCACTTATGGAGAATTTAGGCCTTTTCACTTGCTGGCTAATAGAGCAAATCAATTTGGTACATGCTCAATCAAGTTGATGCATGATGTTGTTGACTTGTGACAATGCATATGGTACTAAGATGACTCCACAAAAAAATACAATTATAAACAACAGTTACATGTGACTTCCTATAAGATCTCTCATAACTGAGGTCTGATGCAGCTGGACAATTTTAATGAATAAACACTTAAAAAAAATAGATTAGAGCTACATTTCATAGAAATGTGACATTGTTAAACTTCTGTTATCTGTTTTTTAATCATAGTGTAAATATAATAACTTCTTGCAACCTATACCAACATAAAGAACACAATTATGAACCAGAAATTTACCATTATATACCTTTCCATTAGCTACATGACTTTTAATAATCAAAATAAATAATTTGGGAGATAGAATTTTAGGTTAACATGTCAGAAATGCTGTTATTTCACAAATTTCATATATATGAAAATGAATACATTGTGTATACTAGTAATAATATTACCATTATGTATATTTAAAAATGACAATTCATTCAATTAGCAACTTAGTTTTTACAAAGGCCAATACTTTGGCCCATAGCTACACACAAAACCTAGTGTAGGTATAGATACATAATTTTTTCTTGTTAACAATTGCCTTACGGTGATTCCAAAGAATGATAACGTTGTGAGCTGCACCTTATGGAAGCTATATAATGACCTTTAATAGCTTTCAAAACAATTTACTACAGGTTGCTTTTGGTATTGACTAATTATCAGACTTTTTTAGGTATTGGTATTGGCTTGATCTGTGCATACCTAGAACAAAATAATATTGAAGATGAAATTAGCACTAAGAAGAACGCTACTGAAAATACATGCTTGTTGTTGCTTGATAAAGTGTTGCTGAACTCACGAGGCTCCAAAGATGTCCTTCTTTGCAAGACCAGTGGCAGAGAAGATGCACAGGCGAACAAGTTTTGTTTCTTCTGTCTGCTCAAGAAATAAAAAATACATCAAAATAAAATGGCTAAGCAACAATTTGCCTAAGAAATAACCCAAACTAAAACTCTAAATCCACCACTCAACAGAGGTGGTCTATATCATTTCAAAATGTATGCACTGTCCTGACATTTAATGACAGCTAAATGAGCAGCATATAGCTACTATATTTCACCTGAGTCTACACAGGAGTGACTTTCATATGATTCTTCATCGCTCAGTACTACAGCTATTAAAGAATTCTTTGTTCAAATACACACTAAGAATTAGCATTTTTATTAGTAAAGAATTGACCAAAATTCTTTCAGAATCACATAACTTGAAAAAAACTCCCCTTAGTATTTTTTTGTTCAATCTCAACAGGGAAAATTAGGTGAAATTTACCAATAAAAACTTTGAAGTGGCCAATACAGCTACAATGAAAAACAAAATGGACATCAAAGTACCACCAAAAGAAGCTAGATAACATAGCTAATGGAAAATGAATTCAAAGTACAAAGCCACTCTCTGTTAAATAGTAAATTTACTCAACTAACTGGAGTGGTTTGATATTGTATTCCCCATTCTCAAACTTAGCTCAAATAATTGTGGTCAATGATTACAATGTTTTGCAATTAGCCAATTTCAGAGACTTTGGGTGCATTTTAGATGAGTCTTAGCAACAATTTAGCAAAATTTTCAACAATATTATGAAATTGGGACCTATGGACAAAATAAAAACTGGGTGCCATGACACAGAGTAAGGCACAGACCAATTCCACATAATAGCCTTCTTTGTCAACTCCCTAGCTATATATTCTCCAGTTTAATATCAGTTATTAATTGTTAGGGAAATCAATGGTCATCCAGGTTTATTCTCCATCTGGTCAAAAAAATCTCTCCACGTAGCCAATTTCATGTGTGATATGAAAAAATACCATATTTATTGACATGAAAAGATACCAGTCATGCATTAGCCAGCCCACATATGCTTGATCATTTAACCTAGGAATGTTAAACTATTACAGTAACTATGTTGACCAGCCATTTAGCCAGACAGAAATAGCATGAAACATAAAGAAAAAGAGCTCAGGAAAAATGACTAATGACGCGTTGGCCAACGTCAGTTGATTCAAACGGTAAAAGTGTTACCAGTGTGTGAGGCCACAACAACAAAAAACAAGACAGATAGTGATTTTTTTTCTTGATTAGGGAGTTTAATATTTAATCATGTTATTATTTGTTACTATATATACATATACATATATATACATATACATATACATATACATA
>SDVV010003245.1:0-21651 GCA_016164225.1 Gammarus roeselii | reverse complement strand
TATTGGTTGGAAAAGGCTAGGTTAGGTAATAATGTATCTGACAGTGTATGGTAACTCTTTTTGCATTCATTGATATTTGATCTAAGTTGTCGTACAATTATATATATTTCGCTAATTATGTACCTTAGACAAGGAATATATTCCGGATCTTGTTGACTGCGGACCTTACATCACAGATCTGTAGAAAAAAAGTTACTATGGATTTTTTCAATATTCGTTATAATAGACGCAAATGGTTAGAGCAGCACATCCATCATTACAAAAAATCATGTTCCCACAGTAAAACCATACAAAAAAACATGCTAACGCTTTAAAACCCGTTACAAACACTGACATATGAGGAAAGCTTGCATGATTGTTTTGAACTCGAAAGTCCACAAACGGGCGATCATCTAACATTACTTGAAACTAGTCGAGTTTACTGGAGATGTAACAGGCAAAGTGAAAATAATACAGTAGATAAATGTGAGTACATAAATTGATAAAGATTAGTAAAAATATGAGTCGAGTGGATAGATTTGATAAGGATGAAGGTTAAATCAACGAAGAAAATATCTAACATAAGTATGGAAACGGGGGACAAATATATACAATCCTTGGTAATATTAGGTTAGGATGGGTTAGGTTTACGGTCATCATCACAAACCTTCAGTGAAAAATGCTACAGTGAATCTGGTGAGTGGTCCAAAAAAGTCAAATATTCTGAATGGGAACGAATCTCATATCAAAGCCTGAATTAATCAATAACTTCAAAGTGTACAACTGCCGACTGACCACAACATTTATATAAGTAGGACATGCAGGAAAAAGCATCTAGTAAAGACCTGCGATTGAATAGCATAATTGAGATGTATATTAAATAATCAAAGAAATTTTAACACTAACACTACACAAAATCCGTTAGATTAGCTCTCCAAGACTAGATGGAACCGTACCCAAATCCATTGTCGAGAGGTAAAATATATCAATATTTTGGATCATAACATCCAATTGAGAGTATTTTGTACCCAACATTCCTTGAAAATTCTGCGAAGTTATGCCTGATATAACAACAACTAAAAAATAGCTAAATAAGATTCTCTACTCAACCCTAAGCGACAATGATTAACTATTATATACTGTGTATCCTAACACACCCAGATGATAAATCCTATTCAATTATGGAAAGGTGTATGGTCAATCAATACACGATGTCGATGAACACTTCCGATCTTATAAAACTAGAAATGATCCTGCACTTAAACTCCTAAGGTGGTCTGGTTCATGAAAACCATATACTAACATAACAGTAATTCCAGAAATATCTGACATTTAACACCGAGTTCATGTGAACAATGCTATTTTTACTACGATATCATTCAAGTCAATAACAAATTCTTAGACCTAATTGATGCTATGCCTCTGGGAGTACAAATCCAAGCCCACTGTGTCATAACAATGAACTCTCTAATGCTTTACTAGGTCACTTCACAGCAATCTACCACTAATATATAACAAATTTAGAGGCAACCCCAAGTCACGTACAATTCTTCAGACATACCTCGCATATGCTTAACCCATCGTCTCTGAATAAAATCGAGCAAAGTCACATCCTGGATATAACCAAAAATCTAGACACAGGTACTGTGGTGAAGAATGGGCCTGATATGAGACTCAACGAGTGTGGCCATAAAACGCTAGACTTCTGTTCACTGATGACTTAATTAAATCACTACAGCGATGGGCAGCTTGTTGGGTAACCTCACTAACAAGCCCATGGAACTTAGGATTGACATCGACAAGGTCATTCATAATTCACGTTGAACATGGATGAACTCCAAAATGATAACCAAAGAGTGTAAACCACCTCTACACTAGGACCCCTCGATCCAGTAAATCGTCATCTAAAACGTTACACTATACACTTGCTAGGGATCGATGACGAAAAATTTCACAAAGATGCAGTACGGACTTACACCTCTTAAACATACATTCCTATGTTTATCGTGGAAAACGAAACTGCAAAAACAATAATAACTATTAAATAGCTAAATAAGATGCTCTACTCTGCTATAATTCACATTAAAAAGTGTAATTCATTATGGTATCCATCCTAATAAATCGGCCTATTTAAACAAACAGGCATAAACAGAACGAGCTTTTGCCTAGGGGACTCTCTAATTCCTCCTAAATATTGAAGAATGGTCCTACAATAAACATACAATACTCTAACAGCAATACCAAATTTGTAACAAAATGGGATCTTCTATATCTATAATAACCACGTCAAACATTGTATCGGGATGTAAAAAAAAATATATATATAACACTATAAATGAACAACATGTGACTGAATTATACCTGAAAAATCTTCAATATTGCAGATACACACGTAGTATATCCTAAAATGTATAAATAACCAACGGATTGCATTGAAGATGGAAACTGTACAGAGAACGCACAAAAACTCAAAGACACTTACTAAATCTTTCGAGAAATAACAAAGCAAGAAGATTAATTCTCTACCATACACAAAACATACATTAAAAAACGTGATGAACGAGAAAGAACTAGCATTTAACCAAACAACAACTAATGTGTATAAGATACCAAGACATACGAGCGAGACAACTGAAACCTACAGTAAATACGGTATAGTACATACAAAATCTGATGAAATCAGCCTCAACAATAGTAGGTATGTAGTCCAAACGCGGATGTGAAGGATCATAGATGGGGATAAAACGGAGGTTCGCGCTTTAACGGGGGGCGGGAGCGGAGGGTACCGGAACTGGTTTGGTGCCCCGAGTCGCCTAACGGATACCTTATACACGTTAACGGTTTATATATATTTACATAAGGTTATTAGCATTTCAATGCTTGTGGGGATATTGCAACTTCGTTGCTTTCATAATGCACGTTCACTGCAGTGTCCTCTGAATGTTTTTAGGGGATATTGACAAACATCCATTTATAGGATTTCTATTGATAATAATTTATATGTATTATTTTATATTAAAAAACCTCACTTCCCGGATACCTTCTTGATAAATTTTCAACCTCGATATCATTTTCTACGTTGCTCGCTGTTGTTCAATTTTACATGTGGCATAGAATCAATTAGTTTATTGTTCTTTTTTATCCGATTGTTTTGATCAGTACCCTGCGCTAAACTTTAATTACTTCTACAGTATCTCCTCCATTAGTTTTTTTTCTATACTGTGAGATTTCCGATGAAGGAAAATAGATACGATATTTACAGGATGACTGAATCATTCCTAGAGAAGAATCACTTATGAGTATAATTGACTCAATCGATGCTTGATTGGTGGGGGCTTGGGATATTTTTGTATGTTTTGTTCATTTATCACTATAAATTATTTTATAGGATTAGTGTGGTAGGTAGGTCTTAAATTTCAATTTGCAGCCTTAGTGTGCGGGCGGCCCTGTTTGTACCAGCCTGAAGGTAGGACTACAGACAAGTTTCTATTTATTTCATATGTATATATTATCTATAGAAAATAGTAAAAATTATTAGTCAGGTTGTTCGCGGGTTAATGTATATTTATTTCTTAGGATGCTGTATCTTTGTTACAAGAATCTATCTACCCCATATTGCATTATCCAGTTTTGAAACATTTATATCAGTGTTCCATTGATGCGTTTTTCCAATAGCGAAAATACCTGAACGATATGGATTTACTGTAAGTTAAGATATTATGTTATGTATACTAGTAATGATCGATTGGTTTATATTGAATTTGCGTTGTTTTTGGGATTTCGATCAGTTAACTCATACAGTTTCAGGCATTTTAGGGTATTTTAGGCTTGAAGCATCCATGAAGCAAGCTATTTTCAGGCATAATTGGGACGTGGTCGCATTATTTTGGTAGTTTTATATGTATATATGACACATTTGTTACGATTTAGCCGTAGTTACTTTAGTTATAGAGATGATAATTTATCCCTGTTTTGGATAAAAGTTGAAGTTAATTTCATTAGATTTTTGTATGTACTATACCGTATTTACTATAGGTTTCAGTTACGTTGCCTGCATGTCTTGGTATCTTATTCGCATTTCTTGTTTGTTTGGTTACATGCTAGTTTATTCTCCTTCATCACGGGTTTAATGTATGTTTTGGGTATGTTAGAGAATTCTTCTTCTTCTTGCTATAATTCAGCTCGTGAGTTTTTGTATAGGTCTTTCAGTTTTGTAGGTTCTCTGTTGAATTTCCACCTTCAATGCAATCTGTTGATTTTTTATACAATTTAGGATATATTACGTATGTATCTACATTATAGAACATTATTTCAGGTCTAATTTAGTTACATATTGTTCATTTTTAGAGTTTTATGTATCTTCTTTTATCCTGATACAATATTTGACGTAGTTATTATAGATGTAGAACAGATGATTTGTTACAAATTTGGTCTTGCTGTTACGGTATTGTATATTTATTGTACGACCATTCTTCAATATTTAGGAGGAGTTAGAGAGTCCCCTAGGCAAAAGCTCATTCTGTTTATGCTTGTTTGTGTAAATGGACCGATTTATTAGGATGGATACCATAACGTAGTACAATTTTCATGTAAATTATAGCAGAGTAGAGAACCTTATTTAGCTATTTTATATATGTTCCTGATGTTATGTTTTTTTCCCACGAGAATCATAGGAATGTATGTTTACGAGGTGTAAGTCCGTACTGCATATTTGTGGAATTTTCGTCATTGATCCTTTGCAAATGTGTAGTTTAACGTTTAGATGATAATTTACCGGATGGATGGGTCCTAGTGTAGAGGTGGTTTATACTCTTTGGTTGTCATTTTGGAGTTCATCCATGTTCAACGGGATGTATCTTTGTTCGAGGATGTTCAGAGACGATGAGTTAACAGATACGAGGTACGTCTGTGGCATCGTATCATGACTGTGTGTTACCTCTAAATTTAGTATACATCAGTGTTAGATTGCTGAGAAGTGACCTAGTAAAGCATTATAGAGTTCCTTTTATCAGTTATGTCTAGGAATTTATTATAGATTTGAATGATATGATAGTATAAAATAACATTTTCCACATTAACTCAGCGTAAAATGCCTGTTATTTTCGGTTTGGCTGTTATGTTAGTATACGATCTTAGTCATGAACCAGATCACGTCGTATATTGGAGTAGGGTTCATCATCTGGGTGCGGTAGGATACACCGTATATAATAGTTAATCGTTGTTGCCTAGGGTAGAGTTGGAAATCTTATTTAGCTATTTTTTTTTAGATGTTGGTGTACATTTTGATTTGATATCATAGGAATATATCTGTATTCGATATAAATTTGCCTATTTTCATAGGATGTTGGGTATAAAATACGCTTATTTGGATGTTGTGCTTCAAATATTTGGTGTGTTCTCCCTCTCGACATTGGATTTGGGTCCGGTTCCATATTACCTTGGAGAACTATTCTACCGGATTTGTGTTGAGTGTTCCCGTTGAAATTCTCCAATAATTGAATGTACATCTCAATTTTGTTTTCCAATCGCAGGCCTTTGCTAGATGCTTATTCCCGCAAGTCTTACTTCTATAAATGTTTGTATTTTATTTGCAGTTTAGACACTGAGAAGTTTTTGGTTGATTCAGGCTTTTGTTATGAGACTACGTTCCCATTCAGAATATTTGACTTTTTCGACTATTCACCAGATCCACTTTAACATTTTTCACTGAAGGTCTGTAATGATGACCATAATCTTAACTCATTCTAACCTAAAATTACCAAGGATTGTATATTTTTCCCCGTTTCATACTTATGTTATGTTTTTTTTTCTTCATTGATTTAACCTTCATCCTTATCAAATCTATCCACTTGACCCTGTAGTTTTACCAATCTTTAGCAGATTGTGTGCCTACATTAATATATATATATATTTTTTCACTTCCCTTTAGACAAGTCCAGTAATATCGACCAGTCTCGAGTAATGTTAGGTCATCGCTTGTTTGTGGACTTTCGAGTTCAAAACGTTCATGTAAGCTTACCCCATACGTCAGTGTGTGTTACGCATGTTAAAGCGTTAGCAAGATTTATGTACGGTTTTACTGTTAGAAATAAGATTTTTTGGGGGAATTATGGATGTGCTGCTCCTACCATTTTTGTCTATTATATCAAATATTGAATAAATCCACTCTAACAATTTTTCATACAGATCTGCATTGTATGGTCCGCAATCCACAAGATCTAGGATATAAACCATGTCTAAGGTACATAATTAGCGAAATATATATCAACGTACAATAACATAGATCAATATCGATGAATGCAAAAAGGGTTACCATACAATGACGAATACCTTATTACCTATCCTAGCCTTTTCTAACCAATAGTTATGTATTTCAATCAAGTTTGATGGTTATGTATGATATTGATATGTATGAAACTCTTCACTAGGGCTGTATACTCATCATATTAAAAGCAGTTGGATAAATTTTTCTCCAATTTGATCCAGCAAAAAACCTTCTGCAGATGTTTAGATTCCAGAATTTATTGATAGCTCTGTTACAAGTTCGGATGAGACTCAGCAGGTAGGATCCAAGAGAACTAATGCACTTCAATTTGTAATTTTTTTTAATGTGGATCACTTAGATGCGATGTTAGGTTCAAAGATCTAGTCATTCTAACCAACTTAACCAATACTTATATATTTATATTTAAGTTTGATGGTTATGTATGATATTTAGTCATTGTTTTGTGCGATGTACATATCAAACCCTCTCCACATGGCTTTATTTCACGTAGCTTTCTTTTTATAATATCACACACCACGTACACAGATCACACTTTTTGTACGCGTATGCAGGGCCCGTCACGGTATAATGAAGGCGTTTACAGGGGTCAATACCGGCGCAATGTAGACACATACACACATTTGTATACATATACAGGGGCGGTTATCATCTGTAGCATTTCACCTCTGATCTATGAGATTTTTTTTTCCATTGGAACAAAAGTCCCTTGTTCTTGTTACAAGATATTTAATGTGGACATGCTTTACGTCACGTTAGGTTAAAAACATCTAATTAGCCTATCCTAGCCAGCGTATCCAAGAATTATGTGTCATCTTTCGATATTTTTTCCTGCTTGCGTATGATACTTATTCATCTAGTGGATCAGCTTCACGGGATGTTTTGTTAAAAGAACTAATCATCCTAACCTATTTTATCATATAAATGTTGTATTTTTTCTTCCGATCGACTTTTTTTCATGCTTGCATATGATTTTCAGTGCTTTAGGATTAATGCATAACAAATATCTCCACTTGGCTCTAAATTTTAATCTATCCTTTGTAGTTTTGATACATACTTCCAATTTTGTTCGTGCAATTTTCATCCGTTTTCATTGATAATACCCACTTTTCAAACTTGAATGGATTGATTGTTACAAGTAATGCAAATTCGTATCCACTTTCATACAAACGGACACATGGTCTCACACTATGTTTTCTTATTTCACTTCAATATTTTCACTTGGCTCTACATCTTTGGAAGACTTGCATCTCTGATTTACATTTTCCTTCCTACATTTTAAATATTCTGAAGAATGACGTTTCATATGGCGCCACAAATTACTGTTGTTTCCATGTTTAGATAATTTTATTTCTCCTCTGCAAATATGGCGTACCCCCATTTCTCCATTAATATTTTAATAACGCCAAATCAAGCTATACCCCATCCTTACACAACAGAATCACCACGACGACTGAGCAGGAGCTGATCCGACTTTGATTTATATCCATCCATTCTGTATCTCATCTAGATCATTTACCCCGAGATGGGTTGAACGTTCCGTTTCATCCTGTGAAACCTATTCTTCTACTAATTTCAACAATTTCGATGTTACCTCCGACTGACACGATGTTCGCAATTCATTACTTAACCTTCGAGTTTAGGATAATATAATCATTTTAGTGACGACATACATAGTTTTAATTAGTATTTATGGCATTTTTTCAGACATTGCTGGTAACATCAATAACATCTACCTGATTTTCGATTTTTAAACAGCATTGTTCGTCACCCAACCGGCCTTATCATCACAATTCTTCAATATACCCTCAAAATCCTTCATATACTCCATCATATCTTTGATGCGAATACCGAGGGCTATTCCGTTCCCGTGTGTCAATAAATGTATTACTTCTTCTTCTTGAACCTTGATTATTCGAATCTTTTCCAATTCAAAGTCATTCTGAGCTTCATCATAGAGAAATTTGCATAAGATCCAGTTTCTCGTTTGTTCTTAGGTTTAATTTGTTGTCCACTCCCTCAGCTTTATTACAATCATGATGAAGATTTTACCCTTGGATCATATAAATTTTAGTGAGTTGCTGTTCTTCCCCTCCCCCCCTAATCTTACTTACATATGAATGTAACGCCTCCACATTAGTTACCCAAAGCAGACTTCCTTTTTCCTGCATCCATGTATGAATGATATCTCCCACTCTTTTGATTCTTGTTTGTCCATTCTGAGATAACTGTTATTTTCAACACTAGTCAATATTTATTCGATCCGACTCATATCATCTTCGAAGATTTCACTCACTCCATTCTCGGTAGCCAGCTAGCTATTATATGTTGATAACATGTGGTCGTTCGCAAAACATTTGGCCTATCATTACTCGCCTAGGTCATCGACTGTGTATGTGTATAGGGCTGTGTACGTATGTGAATGTGTATATTCAAGCGTATGTAAGTGTTACATGAGTTAAAAATGTATAACACAAATTTAAATTTCAAAATTTCAATAAAATTTTCAAATTTTTCGAGGGATGACAGAGCCAAGTCGGTATATTGATGTGTCAACTTGGCTAATTAAGGAAGGTGTTATCCCTCGAAAATTTGAAAAATTTATTGAAATTTTGGAATTTGAATTTGTGTTATACATTTTGTAACAGAAACAAGAGACTTTCGTTCCAATGGAAAACAAAAATCTCATAGATCAGAGGCAAAATGCTACAAATGATAACCGCCACTGTATATGTATATAAATGTGTGTATGTGTCTCCATTGCGCCGGTATTGACCCCTGTAAACGCCTTCATTATACCGTGGAAATAGAGCCATGTGGAGTTTGATATGTACATCGCACAAAATAATGACTAAATATCATACATAACCATCAAACTTAAATATAAATATATAATTATTGGTTAAGTTGGTTAGAATGACTAGATCTTTGAACCTAACATCGCATCTAACTGATCCACATTAAAAATGTTACCAATTGAAGTGCATTAGTTCTCTTGAATCCTACTTGCTGAGTCTCATCCGAACATGTAATAGAGCTATCGATAAATTCCGGAATCTAAACATCTGCAGAAGGTTTTTTGCTGGATCAAATTGGAGAAAAATGTATTCAACTGTTTTTGATATGATGGATATACAGCCCTAGTGGAGAGTTTCATACATATCAATATCATACATAACCATCAAACTTGATTGAAATACATAACTATTGGTTAGAAAAGGCTAGGATAGGTAATAAGGTATTCGTCATTGTATGGTAACCCTTTTCGCATTCATCGTTATTGATCTATGTTATCGTACGTTGATATATATTTCGCTAATTATGTACCTTAGACATGGTTTATATTTTAGATCTTGTGGATTGCGGACCATACAATGCAGATCTGTATGAAAAATTGTTAGATTGGATTTATTAAATATTTGATATAATAGACGAAAATGGTAGGAGCAGCACATCCATCATTACAAAAAAAAATCTTATTCTAACAGTAAAACCGTACATAAATCTTGCTAACGCTCTAACATGCGTAACACACACTGACGTATGGGGTAAGCTTACATAAACGTTTTGAACTTGAAAGTCCACAAACGAGCGATGACCTAACATTACTCGAGATTGGTCGATATTAACTGGACTTGTAACAAGCGAAGTGAAAAAATATATATATATATAAATGTAGGCACACAATCTGCTAAATATTGGTAAAAATACAGGGTCAAGTGGATAGATTTGATAAGGATGAAGGTTAAATCAATGAAGAAAAATAAAACTAACATAATTATGAAACGGGGAAAAATATACAATCCTTGGTAATTTTGGGTTAGAATGAGTTAGGATTGTGGCCATCATTACAGACCTTCAGTGAAAAATGTTAAAGTGGATCTGGTGAATAGTCGAATAAGTCAAATATTCTGAATGGGAACGTAGTCTCATAACAAAAGCCTGAATCAATAAAAAACTTCTAAGTGTCTAAACTGCAAACGAAATAAAAACATTTATAAAAGTAAGACTTGCGGGAATAAGCATCTGGCAAAGACCTGCGATTGGATAACATAATTGAGATGTACATTCAATTATTGAAGAATTTCAACGGGAACACTCAACACAAATCCGGTAGAATAGTTCTCCAAGGTAATATGGAACCGGACCCAAATCCAATGTCGAGAGGGGAAACACACCAAATTTTTGAAGCATTACATCCAAATAAGCGTATTTTATACCCAACATCCCATTAAAATAGGCAAATTTATATCGAATACAGATATATTCCTATGATATCAAATCAAAATGTACACCTACATCTAAAAAAAATAGCTAAATAAGATTTCCTACTCTACCCTAAGCAACAACGATTAACTATTATATACGGTGTATCCTACGCACCCAGATGATGAACCCTACTCCAATATACGACGTGATCTGGTTCATGATTAAGATCGTATACCAACAAAACAGCCATACCGAAATTAACTGGCATTTTACGCTGAGTTAATGTGAAAAATGTTATTTTATACTATCATATCATTCAAATCCATAATAAATTCCTAGACATAACTCTGGTAGTACAAATCCAAGCCTACTGTGTCATAAAATGAACTCCATAATGCTTTACTAGGTCACTTCTCAGCAATCTAACACTGATATATAAAAAATTTAGAGGTAACACACAGTCATGATACGATGCCACAGACGTAACTCGCATCTGTTAACTCATCGTCTCTGAACATCCTCGAACAAAGATACATCCCGTTGAACATGGATGAACTTCAAAATGACAACCGAAGAGTATAAACCACCTCTACACTAGGACCCATCCATCCAGTAAATTATCATCTAAACGTAAAACTACACATTTGCAAGGGATCAATGACGAAAATTCCACAAAGATGCAGTTCGGACTTGCACCGCCTAAACATACATTCCTATGATTCTCGTGGAAAAAAAAACATAACATCAGGAACATATATAAAATAGCTAAATAAGGTTCTCTACTCTGCTATAATTTACATAAAAATTGTAATACATTATGGTATCCATCCTAATAAATTGGTCCATTTACACAAACAAGCATAAACAGAATGAGCATTTGCCTAGGGGACTCTCTAACTCCTCCTAAATATTGAAGAATGGTCGTACAATAAAAATACTATACCCGAACAGCAAGAACAAATTTGTAACAAATCATCTGTTCTACATCTATAATAACTACGTCAAATATTGTATCAGGATGAAAGAAGATATATAAAACTCTATAAATGAACAATATGCAACTAAATTAGACCTGAAATAATGTTCTATAATGTAGATACATACGTAATATATCCTAAATTGTGTAAATAATCAACAGATTGAATTGAAGATGGAAATTCAACAGAGAACCTACAAAACTGAAAGACCAATACTAAAACTCACAAGATGAAACAAAGCAAGAAGAATAAGAATTCTCTTACATACCCAAAACATACATTAAACCCGTGATGAAGGAGAATGAACTAGCATGTATTCAAACAAACAAGAAATGCGAATAAGATACCAAGACATGCAGGCAACGTAACTGAAACCTATAGTAAATACGGTATAGTACATACAAAAATCTAATGAAATTAACCTCAAATTCTATCCAAAACAGGGATAAATTAACATCTCTTTAACTAAAGTAACTACGGCTAAATCGTAACAGATGTGTCATACATACATATAAAACTACCAAAATAATGCGATAACGTACCAATTATGCCTGTAATAGCTTGCTACATGGATCCTTCAAGCCTAATATACCCTAAAATGCCTAAAACTGTATGAGTTAACTGATCGAAATTCCAAAAAACAACACAAATTCAATATAAATCAATCGATCATTACTAAGTATTCATAACATAATATTTTAACTTACAGTAAATCCATATCGTTCAGGTATTTTCGCTAATGGAAAAACGCATCAATGGAACACTGATATAAATGTTTCAAAACTGGATAATGCAATATGGGGTAGATAGATTCTTGTAACGAAGATACAGCATCCAAAGATAAAAATATACATTAACCCGCAAACAACCTGACTAATAATCCTGACTATTTTCTATAGATAATATATACATATGAAATAAATAGATGAGAAATACAGAACCTTGCCTGTAATCCTACCTTCATTCTGGTATAAATAGGGCCGTCCGCACACTAGGGCTGCAAATTGAGTTTTAAGGCCTACCTACCACACTAATCCTATAGAAGAATATATAGTGATAAATGAACAAAACATACAAAAATATCCCAAGCCCCCACCAATCAAGCATCGATTGAGTCAATTATACTCATAAGTGATTCTTCTCTAGGATTTAGTCATCCTGTAAATATTGTTTATATTTTCCTTCATCGGAAATCTCACAGTATAGAAAAAAAACTAATGGAGGAGATACTGTAGAAGTAATTAAAGTTTAGCGCAGGGTACTGATCAAAACAATCGGATAAAAATAACAATAAACTAATTGATTCTATGCCACATGTAAAATTGAACAACAGCGAGCAACGTAGAAAATGATATCGAGGTTGAAAATTTATCATGCAGGTATCCGGAAAGTGAGGCTTTTTAATATTATATAGTACATATAAATTATTATCAATAAAACTCCTATAAATGTATGTTTGTCAATTTCCCCTAAAAAACATTCAGAGGACACAGCAGTGAACGTGCAATATGAAAGCAACGAAGTTGCAATATCCCCACAAGCATTGAAATGCTAATAACCTTATGTAAATATATATAAACCGTTAACATTTATAAGCATTCCGTCTGTCCGCTTCTTTCGCGTCAAACCAGTTCCGGTACCCTCCGCTTCCGCCCCCCGTTTTTGCGCGAACCCCCGAACGCTCGGTGAGTCAAGGTTGCATGCACCGTGCCCTACCCCCCGCCCACCAAGAGTAACTCTTTTACCAATATTTAATTCCTTAACATCCGCGTTTGGACTACTCTCAACTCAGTCCAAAACAGGGTTAAATTAATATTTATTTAACCAAAATAACCACGGCTAGATCGTAACAGGATGTTATATATATATAAAATACCAAAATTATGCAATAACGTACCAACTATGCCTGAAATAGTGTGGAAGATGCAAACCTAAAATGTCCTAAAAAGGACTAAAACTGTTTGAGATAACTATTCAAATTCCAAAAACACTACAAATTCAACATAAATCAATCGATCATTACTAAGTATGCATAACATAATATTTTAACTTACAATAAATCCATATCATTCAGCTACTCTCGCTATTGGAACACCGCGTCAATGGAACACTGATATATCTGGTTATAACCTAGATAATGCAATATGGGGTAGATACAAATCTCGTAACGAAAATACAGCATCCTAAGAAAAAATATACATTAACCCGCAAATAATCAGACTAATAATCCATACTATTCCTATTGATATTATATACATATGAAATAAATAGATGGAAAACACAGAACATTGCCTAAAATTCAATATCAGGTTGGTACCAGACAGGGTCGATCGCACACGAAGGCTGCATGTTGAGCTATAGAACATGCCTATCACACTAATCCTATAAAAGAATATATAATGATAAATGAACAAAACAGTCACAATATCCCAACCCAAACGCTACGAATTCACCAATCAAGCATCGAATGAGTCAATTATACTCCTGGGCGATTCTTCTCTAGGAATGATTCAGTCATCCTGTAAATATTGTATCTATTTTCCTTCATCGGTTATCTCACAGCATAGAAAAAACGATGGAGGAGATACTGCAGAAGTAAGTAAAGCTTAGCGCAAGGGTACTGATTAATACAATCGGATAAAAATAACAATAAACTAATTGAATCTATGCTACTTGTAAAATTGATCAACAGTGAGCAACGTAGAAAATGATATCGAGGTTGAAAAATTCATCATGAAGGTGTCCGGAAAGTGAGGCTTTTTGATATATAATAAAACATATAAATTATTATCAATAAAAAATATCTTATAAATGTATGTTTATCAATATCCCCCAAAAAACATTCAGAGGACACAGCATTGAAATGCAATATGAAAGCAATGAAGTTGCAATATCTCCCCAAACATTGAAATGCTGATATCCTTATTCAAATATATAACCCGTTAACATGTATAAGCTTTCCGCTCACTGACTCATGCACCAAACCAGTTTCGGTACCCTCTGCCCCCGCTCCCCGTGTCTGCGCGAACCCCCGTACGCTCGGTGAGTCAAGGTTGCATGCATCGCGTCCTACCGCCCGCCCACCAAAATGACTCCAGAAAACGATTCTCGTCGTTATATATACTACTGATACAGGGAAGGTCTAACGCAGATACAGAGTAGGTGTAACACAGATACAGAGTAGGTTCAACTCGGATACAGAGTAGGTCTAACGCAGATACAATGTAGGTTTAACGCAGATACAGAGCAGTTTCAACGCAGACACAGAGTAGGTTTAACATAGAGGAGTAGTAGCAGCCACCTCTGTTCTCCACCGAAGCTCCAACGTGCAGTCACTGAGAGCTCCCCGTAGGGCACGACGATCTGTTAATTCTGCGCAGCTTCGCGCGCGAAGTTAAGTTAAAATTCACAAGAAATGCGCAGGGAGGACAGCGAATTCGGGATCAGAGATGATTCAAACATCGTTATCTTTTATACGGCGTAATAGAGTCCTGTGTGTTTTCCGAAAGCGATCGTTTTTTTCGGTGTTCTGTTTCTGTGAACATGCGTTGTAGGTTGCACGGGGGGCTCAAGAAGGCTCGTCGGGCTGCTGCGAGTGCATCACAATCCATAAGTAAGGGTTTCACGCCGATTGCCACTTGGTGGCAACGAGGGCATGGTGGTGCGTCCGGTCCCATGTCTACGTCCATTAGGTGATTGTGTGTTATTCAAGTGTGTCCAGTGCATAGACAGTTAATGAACTCTTGGTCTCCCCTATTAGAAAACCTGGTGTCCCAATCTCCCACGGATGGTTTAACTGCAATCATTTTTTGTCCACTCTGTTGCCAAGAGTCCTTCCATCGTGAGGTTATACGAGAGTTGATGACCGGGAACCAGTCTCGGTAATGTATGGAGATGAATTGTTCATGCTGGGTTGACAATAGTTTGCCGAGGGAATCTGCGCGCTCGTTTCCTGTTATTACCGCGTGTCCATGGATCCAGCAGAACTCGACTGCTTGGCCCGTCTCGCACATCGTGAATAGGTCGTGTTGCAATTCTCTAAGGGCAATGTGGTCAAAGTGCAGAATTTTTAGCTGGGTGAGAACAGTTAGCCTGTCTGAAAATATTACACTTTTGGGAAGGCAGTCATTTTTTGTAATAAAGATGACCAATTCGAGTGCAAGCAGCTCTGCGGAGAATACAGAGGCCTCTTGGGGTAGGGTGGCCCAACGCGAGGTCCCCTCGCTTACGGCGGCAGTTTCCACTCGATCCAATGTTTGGAGCTGTCAGTGTGTATATGGCGGTGCTCAGAGTACGGTTCATCAAGTAGTCATGAGGATTCTCGGCGATACGTGTTGGTTGGGGCTGTTGCTTTGGGGTACGTTTGCAAATCTAGGTTGACCAGTGGTGGGCTGATCATCCACATTGGTGTGTTGATTTGAAGAATTCGATAAGAGAATGAACGCTTGATTGCTTTGCGACTGATGTTCAGTGAGGTCAAAAAGTTGTCCACGCGTAAAGAAAAGGGTGGGCATATGTTTTTCTTAGCCGCAGAAAGGCGTTTATCAAGAATGTTGGTGACATCACTGAGTGCTGGGCTATTGATGTAGCTCCTTGTCTTGAAATAGTACTGTAGTGAGAGTTTGTCTCTTCGGAGCGGATGAGGAAGCTCGTTAGCAAGCTCGTTCAGGGATTCGATGGGTGTGGAACGGAACGCACCGGTTGTGATGCGCAGGGCACTATTTACGATGATGGAAAGAGGTTCAAGGGTGGTTTTAACTGCTGAACCGTAAACAATTGCTCCATAGTCAATGCGCAAGCGTATTATTGTTCTGATTAACGTCATGCCGGAGTCCATATCGGCTCCGAAGTTCAAGGATGTTGGAAAGAGGTTAGTTCCGGTTTCTTTTCTGCAGCGAGCCTCCAGGGCTGCAATATGGGGTCGCCATGTGAGTTTAAGGTCCCACACAAGACCAAGGAATTTTATTGATTCCTCGTATGTTAGCGGAGTTTTGTTCAGCGTTAGGGCTGGTTTTAGGCGTAAGCCCTAACTATCTGGTCGACTCAGAGTGACACTGAGGACGCTCCCTTTGGGGACGCCAATTTCTTGCGGAAAGTAAGGTGACAGGGTGTCGCTGACCTTAACCCTGAAGGTGCGGTTTTGCAATAATTGGTCGATGTAACGTGGTA
Source organism: Gammarus roeselii (assembly GCA_016164225.1). Lineage (NCBI taxonomy): Eukaryota > Metazoa > Arthropoda > Malacostraca > Amphipoda > Gammaridae > Gammarus > Gammarus roeselii. The sequence continues at coordinate 5,034 of SDVV010003245.1, read as the reverse complement.
AATGGCCTCTCAGCCCTTTGCGGTGGAGATCCATCATGGTGCTAGATTTCCAGGTAGTATCGTATGCTTTTTCTACGTCGAAAAACATGAAAACCACGTGTTCTCCTCGAACAAATGACTGTCTAATGTCAGATTCCAGTCTTACAAGGTGGTCCGTCGTAGAGTGTCGCTTACGGCCCCCACACTGGATGCTGTTCAGGTCTGCATGCATATCAAGGTAGTCGACAGGGCACGTATTTATCATTCTTTCCGTGGTTTTGCTGAGGACGCTGGTAGGGGCGATGGAGCGATAGTTATGTGGGTCACCGTGAGGAATTTTCCGGGTTTGGGTATTGGGATACTTATAGATTCCTGTCATTGATCGGGAAAAAATGAGTTTGAATGCAGAGTGTTGAACACTTTTAATAAGTGCTCACGGGGGCCATCTGGGAGATTTTTGATCATGTTGATGTGTACCCGGTCTGGCCCAGGTGAAGTTTCCCGTGTATGGTCTAGGCGCTTTGAAGTTCGCGGAGGGAGGAAGGTTTGTTGTAGGCCTCTCCGTTTCTAGAAGTAAAGTCAAGATGTTCACTTTCTAGCAAGTCCTTCTCCCGTTGAAAAGCAGCCATGTAGTTTGTTGAAGGCGAAATCTGACTGAACTTCTGAGCTAGTTTATATGCGATTTCCGCGTGAAAAGAATAAGTTCAGCCTCCGTCAGAAAAGATGTTAATAGGTCGCTCGGATTTTCCCTGAATACGTCGAATTTTTTCCCACACCTGGGAGAGGGGGGTGTTTCGGTTAATAGTGTTGACTAATTGAGCCCAGCTTTCACGTTTCTTTTCCACTCGAAGTTTTCGGTATACAGCAGATGCCATTTTCCACGCTACTCGGTTCCTGGGGGACAGTGCGCGTCGGTAGGCATGGTATAGCTTTTCACGCTTATCTCTTGCTTCTTGCACCATTCGGCACCATCATGGTTTTGGAAAGAAGGTTGAAAGGCATATTGGGGAATGCTTGCCTCGGCTGCAGGTTAAAACTTTTCGTATATATGGGCGACGAGGTCGTCCGAAATGTTTTCGGGCATGTCGTCCATATCGCTCTACGCGATGTGAGCCGAGTATTCAAGCCAGCTGGCTTTCCCGTCGTTGAATCGAAGTTCTTGTAGGGCAGGGTTTCTCGGTTGGTTGTTAAGAAGCAATATGATGACAGGGTTATGGTCGCTGTCACGTGTTGAAGGCTAAACTCCCCAAACGAGGTAGGGTGCAATAGTGGGGAGCATATGGATAAATCGATGGCAGTTTCACTTTCGAGTGTGATTCGGGTGGGTTGTCCGTCGTTGAGAAGGACCAGGTTGTGAGTGTTTATGGTGTTAGCCGTTAACACTCCCCTGGGGTCTGTTCTCACGCATCCCTATGTTTCATGATAGCTGTTGAAGTCTCCAAGGAGGAGTATTGGCGAGGGCAGTCGGATTAGCAGTTCGGTCATTAGTGCTTCCGAGAGGTCATGGCTTCGTGATGAGTAGAAGGATACCACTGTTATTGGCCTTGAGACGCATATCTTTATGGCGTTAGGTTGGAGTCCTGTCCTCAGGGGAAGGGGGAGGTGAGGTATAATCTGGTGGATCATAAGTGCCACTTCGCCGTGAGCAGTCACGTTGGTGTGGCCTTCGCAGCGGTGTATGCTATATTAGGGGATTCTGAAGGTGTCGGTCTGTCGAAGTTTGAGATCTTTCGGCCTATCAGCAAAGGCTTTTGGGTGGCGATTAGGAATAGTAATTTGTCTTTCTTGTTTCCGAGTCCCTGGCAGTTCCACTGGAGTATTTTGGTGTTCATTTTGAAGGCTGTTCGCACTCTGACCTTGATGATCTTGAGTGGTCGCGTGATTTGCTGGAGCTTTTGTGGTGCTCGCGGTTTCTGAGTTTGCACAAGGGTTCCGGGTCGGGAGTGTTCACGGGAGTGTCTACCTTACGTGAAAGGTGGTCTGCTGTGGTTGCTGCGGTCGCGGCTGCGAGTGCTCTTGTAGGAAGACGAGGGTGTGTGCTCTTTGTATTGGCTTTGTGAACGAATGCGCTCTTCTTTTGAGGTAGCCTTTTTTATCTGCGTAGGTGGTTGTGTGGAGTGCAAGGTATTTGGTCAAGGAAACATGACTGGTTGTTCAGAGATCTCGCGTATGAGTTTTTCGAGATAAGCGCCGTCAGCGAGGCCGTGATCGTTCTCGCTGGTGGCGTGATTGTTAGTCGGGTTTGTTAACGGATCAGTGTCCCTCGCAGTGGTTTCCCACGAATGGAGCAGCATTTGAGACAGGTGGAGGTAGTTCTGGGTTTTTGTCCTGGCGGGCCGTTATTTGAGAGTTGTTACCGATCTTTTTCCTCAGTGGCGCCTGGGTATCGGAGGTTTCTTCATCTCTTTGCCTTTTCGTTTGTATAGTAGTGAGCCTTGCTGCGTGGTCGACTGCGGGGATGTATCCATCTCTTCGTCCTCCTGGTCTCTGCATAAATCATTTCTAGGACTGTGCGTCTCTGGTGCTGGGGCGGTCGCTGGGCTGAGTGAGGAAGCACTGCAGCCAGGCAGGAGTGTTAGAGTCTTGTTACGATGTCGTTCTGATGATGTGTGGATGTCGCCGGGGGAGTTTGGTTGCATTGTCGATTTGACTGCTTTGGCATAATTGAAGTGGTTTGGGTTATCGTCTTTCTAGCTATAGATGGCTCGTTTCCGTGTAACTCTGCGTTCGTTTTGTGTGATTGTTATTTCGTTTTGGTCCATGGGCTTTGGGCAGTCGCGGTCGCCTGCCTCATGGTAGCATGAGCAGTGGTACCATTTAGAGTAGCGGGCTGTGCAGTATTTTCTGTCGTGCTCGCCAGCGCACTTCTTGCAACGTTGGGGTGTATGTGGCTGGCAGTATGCGATGACGTGGCCGTATTCAAGGGATTTTTTGCACATTGAGGGCCATGTTGCGACTGAGTAGGCTTTGGTTCTTCCGTTTTCACCCGGGATTACTATGAATTCCGGTGCGTCGAGTTCTGGGAAGGTAATTTGGTATGCAGTAGAATTTGCGTTACGTGATTGTATCCATGTTGCTCGACGGACTTCGGTAACTCCGTAATCTTCAGCTAGACCTTCAGCAAAAGCACTGAGGTCGGTTGTAGGCGTATAACGGGAGGTGCATACAATTCGTTTGGCATCGTTGTAGGACGGATGTATTTCAACTGTGACTTTGAGTTTGTTTATGTGGGTAATCTTTTGTATAGCGTGACTATGCTCACGTTCTACGATGTAGGCCAGATATTTCTTTCCCTGTCGTTGAATTTCTTTCGGTTTTCCCCCTAGTTGTTCGGTGAGTGACTTCATCATTATAAATGGATTAGTTGAAAAGGCAACTTTGCTTGCACCACTTTCGTCGAAAGTTATGACGAAGTGGGTGAGAAATGGTGCCGGTCTCCTCTCCCAGGTAGGAGGGTCATTCTGGGAAGAGCGCATCGAGACTATAGCCTCTCGTCGCCCGACCCAGTGATGTATCTGGTATTGGAGGGTCGCTCTCTCCGCCTCCTCCTCTAGGCAATCTTTGTTTCCGGTGGGGTGTCCGTTTACTTGCAATAAAAACAGTGCTGTTCTTTTGACTGGCACGACGGGGGGACTTTCCGTTTGTCGTGGTAGTCTTGGGAGCAGTATGAGCTTCTTTGCTTACCGTTACAGTTTCATCTCGTGTGTCCTTATTTCTGGCATTCATAACATCGCATCGGACGTCTCTCAAATGGTGTAACCTGGGTTTTGGGGGAACAGAAGGGAATGTCTAGATATTTTGATAGAGTGGGGCAGTTGAATTTTGGTATTAGGGCAGTGGTAGTCTCTCTCCTTGGCGTGATCCTCGGTGCGACCTTTGCTTCGATAACGCAGTCTGCGTATTGAAAGAGTCCAGTATGTACTCCTCGATTTCCTCCTTCGGGATATCCTCAACGTAAATCAAACCTGAACTTGTAGAGAAAGTCGGGTGTGGCTCTATTTTCCATGGCTTTCCACAGAGTCTGTTTTTGGAGAGAATCGTGTCACTTTGAAGTGTTGTGTCTACTCTGATGGCAAAGCATTCGTCGCCTCTGGTGGCGACGCTCAGGACTGGGCTGCCAGTGAAAGGACGCAGCTCTTTTTGCAGAGTGTATGGACAACAATCCGTTCTGTCGTTGACGTCGATCGGGTTTTTCAGGTGTTCGGGAAAGATATGACTATTGTTGAACAAGTTGTGTTCATGGAATGGCGTGTATTACTTCCTCCTTGCAGCCTTTGGGACTCGGTTGGGGTTTTTGTGGGGTAAAGGGTTGTCGAAGTTGTCGTCGGACGTAGAGGTGGAGGTACTTGCATAAGTTGCGGGTTCTTTAGTTAGTTGGTTCTTTACTAGTTCGTGGATATGGAGAAAAATGTTCATGACATGACCCTCGATTCTCGTTAGATGGTCGTCAATTGTGCTAGGTTCTGCAGCGAAAACGTCTGCTTCCTGCTCAGAGAGGCCGGTCGTTTGGCTTAGTAGATTCATGATTTCCTGGACGTTCCTGGTTAACTCGTCGATGCGGTTGTCTCTCCGTCGTCTTCTGCTGAGGTGGCGCTGGTCTTCTTCGAGAGGCTGACGTTCTTGGCCGTTGGAATCTTGGCCTTCGGCACTGTGGAGGGGATGCTGGTCCCTCCTTAATGGAGTTTCTTTCTACTCCCTATCAGCCCCCTGGTTCTTGCCGGGAGCCAGGGAGCTCACTTTGAAGGCCTCTTGACCGGCTTTACTAATTTCAAACTACGTTATTTTAAAGCATCACAAACAATGCAAGCAAACGTGTGGTTTAAGGTCCCAGCACAAACTAGGGACCGGCCGGTTAATAATCAGTATGTGAACAAACGCGAATTCCTTCATCAGTTTACCGAGCCCCTCATATCAAGGGCTGACTCATAGAATCTTGGTACGCTATTTTTGTGTCAATAAGCTTGTCGCTGAAGCTGAATGGCATTGCCCATTCGAATGCATTGACGCCAATTACAACCAAGATTTTTATTCCAATGTTGAAGATAATTATATATA
>SDVV010003244.1:0-21651 GCA_016164225.1 Gammarus roeselii | reverse complement strand
TATATATGCGTGCGTGTGTGTGTGTGTGCTGAAATAGAAGATAAATTTAGTAATAAAGAATATAAAGATAGTGGTAAAGGAGGAGAAATCGAGGCGAATAAAGGAGACAGGAAAGACAGAGGCGCTCCAATATGCTAACGAAGCCAATCAACACAGTTATGGCAACCATTCACCGAGTTAAGATCATTACACAAAAGATTTGGCGTATCATCCCACACAAATTGTAGCAGTTTATATAAATTGACAAGAACCGTGAATAAAACGGATACATCACTACGTGAGTGTTCCCACACTTGAATATGATAAAGCACAGGTTAACACTTCCGACAACTGACGACAGGTAGTCCAACACTCGCATGCTCAAACTCGAGTCACGCGACAAGGTTTATAATGAAGCGGGCGGGGCCCAACAACTGAGCTCCCCTGCACAATCACTGGTAGACCAGGATCATTGCGGGGCCGGCATAGAGCCCCTACGATAGCTGTTGTCTCAGTCTCTAACGCTGGGACGATACGACTTTCGCTCATGACCCTGCCATGCAGCTACGGTCAGACTGCCACTCAACCTTGCGCCCAAGTTGGCTCGTCTAGAGCAAACTCGAAAAGTAAAAGCCTACCCTAAGAATTAAAAACAAAACAAATTCTATATTATTGGACACAGGAAAATATTTTGTCTAAGGACATACAAAATAATTCAGTTTCCCCCACATTTCAAAATATAACATCACGAGTGATCGACCTACCTGCTCCTGTTCACCCTTTGGGCCTACTTCCTTAAGGCTCAAGGCCTGGCCCTCTCGACTTTTCACGGTCACTCCTGGTCTTGTTTTGATCTTGTTTTTTTCCAGTGCTTGGCCCTAGCTTCTAGTCACCCTTCAAATATATGCCAATAGGGATGCCAACTGAATGGATACGTCAAGTACATGTAAGAATTGTATCAAGTTTGCAGGCGTCTTTTAATAGGTACATTTGGGACGACGTCTATGAGCCTAAGCCTCTTACTACGAAGGGTAGTCAGGTTTCAGTAAAGATAAGCGTGGACTAGCTGCCCATGGGTAATGGAAACTGCTGGTGCATCTAGAACGCACGCATAGGTGCGTGCTAGATGGTGTTACCCACTCTGGGACAGCTGCTGCTGGCATCTAGAACGCACGCATAGGTGCAAGCTAGATGATGCTAGCCAGTCTGGAGCAGCTTCTGCTGGCATCTAGAACGGACGCCTAGGTGCGTGCAAGATGATGTTACCCAGTCTGGAGCAGCTGCTGCTGGCATCTAGAACGGACGCATAGGTGCGTGCAAGATGATGTTACCCAGTCTGGAGCAGCTGCTGCTGGCATCTAGAACGGACGCATAGGTGCGTGCTAGATGATGTTACCCAGTCTGGAGCAGCTGCTGCTGGCATCTAGAACGGACGCATAGGTGCGTGCTAGATGATGTTACCCAGTCTGGAGCAGCTACTGCTGGCATCTAGAACGGACGGATAGGTGCGTGCAAGATGATGTTACCCAGTCTGGAGCAGCTGCTGCTGGCATCTAGAACGGACGCATAGGTGCGTGCAAGATGATGTTACCCAGTCTGGAGCAGCTGCTGCTGGCATCTAGAACGCATGCATAGGTGCGTGCAAGATGATGTTACCCAGTCTGGAGCAGCTGCTGCTGGTAGTATATAGTTGACTCGTATTCTAGATAGAGCAAAACTTAACGTGGGGATAGAGCGTGCATTAACTGATCGTGGGGGTATAAAAGCTGTCGATATCTGAAATGAGGGTGTATCTCGAATGTATCTGTACCAGAAAAGACTCAATGATATCAGGAGAGAATCTGCAAAGGATTTGCTAAGGATCATGGTCAAAATGATTTTACTGCGAATTAAGAGGAATAAGGACGTGAGCAGTGACGAATTAAGAGGAGTAAGGACGTGAGCAGTGACGAATTAAAAGGAAAAAGGACGTGAGCAGTGACGAAAACGAAAGAGGAAAAACGATGCTGCCTAATATCAATGTAATCGAAGGAACTAAGGGCTGAGTTATGTTTTGGTATGTACATGAGTGCATGAGAGGAGTGTGCTGCCAGCCACCCCCTTCTGGGGGATTTGATCTTGAGTCTGTTTCTGAATCTGCAAACAAATATCCAAACTAATGACTAGATTTAGTTGGCACAATATCAAAGCTTCAAAAATAATGATTAATTAGAAGATGATCTATGTCAAGTATATAATAGCAGCAACAACGAACTTATATTACTTTTCAGTAACGTTAGAGAGCATTACTAGTATTATAGCGTATTATACTTCATAAGTTTATAGAAAGCGTACCTGTAGGAACGAAAAAAGTACATATTTAAGTTTAATTTGACATTTTCATAAATCTCTTGCGACTCAAATTTATCAGAAGCCTTCAATAACGGCTGATTACAAGATAATATTCCATATTTAAATGACCTGAAATCGCTGAACAACTTATACTTGAGAAGGATGACTGAAGTTGAACTTTTGAAAAATATGATAATATATTTTATGATTTCAGAAGTTAAAATAAAGATAGGTTTCATCAGTTTAAAAAAATACAAAATGAAATTAAATTTGTGTAAGCTTACTTCTATATATTTACATAAGAAAGAAATATATTACAAAAATTAATTTGTTGATAATTAGTCACACTTTATCGGAGCAATATCACAAAACTATATCCTGCATTAATCGAAATAAGTGCAACATATCAGCTCTTATTAACTACATATACAAATATGATTTCTCACACATAGTTAACGTAGGTATAATATTTTACTTTCCCAACACTAGCACCGCCACTATCATCCACTGTACAGGTTATAATTGGATACTGCATTAGATCCACGCACGATCATTATTGTTATACAATTCAATTACAAACAAAAATTAAACATTATATTCGCTTGACATGCATATAGGTTTGAAAACTTTATTTCACAATAAATATTTCTTTGTGGTGTTTATGAACATGGGCTCTTAGCGATAAAATTCATAATATTTTAAATTTTGCGTAGAAGTACAATCCAACTTTTGTCGAATCAGAGTGCTTGTCATTTCAACTAAACCAGTTGAGTGGCCTAGCCATTCGACGAAGTCACCGAATGCTCACATTAACCCCAAACACTCGTGGTAATCAGATCCTAGCGTAGATACAAAGCACTATTTTATGTGTTTTTGTTATAAAGAACATACCTACACAGTTTAAGCTATCATGACCCATTAACATCAATGACCATTTTTCGTAACAATTCTTGAGCCTGGTCTCTTCCTCTGGAAGAAGCCCATCTTCCAGAGAAGTAGGATGATGAGCAGTAGAATGAGCAGCCCCGCGAAGATGGACACGAGGATGACCCAAAGCGGCACCGCTTTGGTCTGCTCCAGCAAGTTGGCGTAGGCTTTCGTCTCAGCCGTCGCCACGTCATCCGACTGGTCTTGTCTGTAGCGCACGTCCTCTGGCAGCAGCAGCTCGCCGCGAGACTCTATGTTGACGAGGTTGACGTGAGCGTAGTCTTCGACCAACGTCGCGTTCCATAGGCGAGACGCCACGCGGATGCTAGCAGAGCTCTCGGCACCCAGGTTGCGGATGTTGCAGCGGATGCGGATGCACTTAGCAGTCGGGGTGTCACCAGAACAGCGCTGTACGGAAACAAGTAAGCTGTAGCGTTTATTCCTTGACTATCAACACTGCAGCTGATGAGGACATAGACCCTCTGCTGCACTTTACAAGGAAGAATTCATCCCAAGACATTATGACAACGAAAACGAAGCTATTTTTCATAGTATTATATTCCTGACGAGAACATGCAGAAGCAAACTTCTCTAATAATAAGAACCAAATGGTCGGTTATGTTTTTGTTTCGACAAAGAATACTCATTGACGAGGGCTGTTCCGACTTCATCAACCGATCGTTAGGATCAAAACATTTACCTGACCGTTAATAGGCATTTATTTTGCATATTTTAGCTATCCTCTTTGCAATTCATGACACTCAGGAGATGACTGACTAAGTTGACGACCTGCAGAGTCCTGTCAATGCCCATTGGGCTTAAAGGTGTTTACAAGTGCAAGAAGACAACAACAGGGATTTGGCCCAAACTAAGTTTCCATTGAAATGTCCAAGGGAGAATCAAGTGTCTGTGTAATTACTGCATTAAAATGTATAGAACGGGAAAGGTTGTTGTAGTAACTAGCATTTAACGATGATACTCGAAACAGCTCAATTCAGCACTTGAAACCTCAGTTTCATTCCTCGCTTTGAAACGGGTAGGCACCAATGCCGGCCACCTTTTTTACCGTGCAAGTGCCAATGCCGAGCACTATTTTAACGTAAGAGTGTCAATGTCGGACACCTTTTACGAATATGTTGGTAAACGTGCTACAACCGGAAGCTATGTAGCGGAGATCGTGTTAAAATTTGTCGAGCTGTAACTTGAAATTTTCTATTGTATCACTTTTTTTTCAATTCCACTGGAAGCTTGTTCTGCGACAACACCATACGTGAGGGAATTGCGCGCGATGTCGAGTGAGAAGCGCCCACCAATGAGTTCGTGTACATTATCCCTGGTCCCTCCGTTCGCGTCTAGAGAGAAAAGACCCGCTCGGTGGACGTTTACATTACTCTTCATAATCTTCCACACTTCGATCATCTCACCTTGACGTGACACTTCCATCATCTCACCTTGACGTGACACATCGATCATCTCACCTTGACGTGGCACTTCGATCATCTCACCTTGACGTGAGACTTCTCTAGCGAATAAAGAATGAGTTCACGTAGCCAGTCTTCGTACGATTTATTGCCCAGCGAGAAGGGAATAGTTTGATAGCTGAACGTTGAACTTTCTCTAATTTAGGGTCAAAATTGAACAGAATAGCCAAGATGCGGTCTAACAAATGCATTATATAACTGAAAAATACTGTATCTGCTCCTGAACAAGATAGTGTGGGATATCATACCAAGCATTTATCGCAGTTTTTGGCAGCATAGTCACACTGCTTGCTGCCTTTTAAATCGTTACTGATGGTGACACCTTGATTTCTCTCTTCGGTGACACGAATCAGATTTTTTTCCGGACTTGATTATTCGTGCCTGAGGTTATGATGGCCAATGTGCATAACTTTACTTCTGTCGACATTGAAAATCCTTTGCCATTTCCCGACCAGTCAACGAGTTTGTTCAAGTTTAATTCGATCTGCCGGCAATCAAGTTCAATTTATACTTTTCCTCTTAGCTTAGTATCGTCTACAAACTTGCTAATGTTAGAAATTGTGCATTTCTATCGAGATCGTTTATGAATATTATTAAGATGACCGACCTTAACAAGGATGCTTGAGGCACACCGTTTGTAACATAATCACAAGAGGAGGAGGCTTTGTTAAGTACGACTCGCTGCCGTCTGTCCGTGAGCCAGCATTGTATTCAGTTATTAGCTCACCTTAAATAACGATGCCGTGCAATTTACTAACTGAGCGTCTTTAAACGACTCTGTCGAATGCTTCTTGAAAGTCAAAGAATAGGATATCGATCTATGGGAGATTTCGGGTAGTGAATTTAAATTATTTTCAACAAAAAACAGCAGGTTGGTAAGACATGAATGATTGTGTCTAAAGCTAGGCTGAGAGTCACCTTTCCATTTATTTGTTCCTAAGAATTCTGTTATTTTATCCGCAATCAAACTTGTCAACAATTTGCCAATGACTGAGGCAAGACTAATTGGTCGGTATTTGCCGCGACACTCTTTGCTCTCTTTCTTAAACGTCAGCCTCTCCATTGAGAGAGGCAAGTGGCATTTGTGAGAGCTTGGGTGAAAATGTTTGATGGATGTTCGGTTATTTGGTTCTGTGTCTTTTCCAGTATACTTGGATGATCTTGGTCTGGATCGAAGATTTTGTGTGTTTTAATTACTTTATATATTTAATAATTTCGACTGGGAACAAGTTTACTGTGCTGAGAGCTTCAATTCGTTTTTCCGCTATGATATCCTGAGTATTATGATCCTCTAAATTCTCTATCGTGAATACAGAACAAAAGTATTGATTATCGTAGGACACTCATTTTAGTTTCATCCGTTCCTAGCTCACCAATATGTCGTCCCCAAGAGAACTTATTACAGATTGCTGAATAGCTAAAAAATGGTTTCGGACTAACTTGGCCGTTCGCCGCAGAATCTTTTTCCTAGTCTTTCATTTTACGTTTCAGGACCTTCTTTAGGACTCTTCAGCTGATTACAAATTCATCATTTGCAGCGTCGTCATGTGGGTGTTTGTTCAGACGAACGTTTTTTTTGCGAACGAAGGTGCTGCATGTCACCCTTTCATTACGAAAGCTGACCGACTGCTGAGACTGTTTTTCGCGGGATGTGATCAAGTTCAGTATTTTGAAATGTAGTCAAAAAATGGTTCAACTATTGATTGACGTCTAGTCTGAGGATTATATCCGCTTACGCCATCAAAGTTAGCTAATCAAAAGTTATGGACTTGATCGCAATTTATTGAAGTTTTTAACTCGAGCTCTACTGCTAAACGAATACAGTTTTGATCGCTGATTCCCTGTGGTTCGCTCACTTCAACGTTCGTGATATGAGAGTCGCTTACATGAAATATAAGATACAAATGTTGCTGTCTCTTATAGGTGTCTTTACCATTCGGGTCATGAACATATCATCGGCAAAATCAATCGGGTGTTGGCCATTAGCCGTTCATTTTTGGGTTCCCCAATCAATGTCAGGAGTATTGACATAGAAATATTTTGTGTTTAGGTGACATCGACGAGGGTGTTGTAAAGCGCAATATCATCTGCAGCCGTGCTCTTTTGGAGATTATAGACGAGGGTGATTTGACACTTTGTATGTTTCCAACAACTTGAATTGATACTATGCCGTGTTGCTGCTTGGAATGATAACTTCAAATATATGTACAAAATTTTTCACGACGAAAAATACTCCTCCATCCTCTCGTCCTTATCTTTCTTTTTGAAATAGTGAGTAGCCGGGGAGAGTCAATTTGATTAGGTAATTTCTAGTCTTCGACTTCATCTGCAATTCAGTGATTGAAATTGTGTCGATTCCGTCGTTCATTGCAAGAGTATCCAATTCGTCAATTTTGATTCGGAGACTTCTAATTTTAACATAATTACATTTGGACGTACCGGCAGAAACACTGACTCTAGTCAAATAGCTTGTGTTGCGTCAATTTTGAGGCATTGTATCGGGACCAATATTTTTATTTTCATTTACACGGATTCTAATTTTGGGGCTGCAAGCTTCTGTTTCTGTCTCGAATGTTATAACTGCCTGCAACTCTTCGGTCAAGGGCTGCTGTGGATTTTTGACGGGCTCTTGTATTGATGGTGTTTCTACGGCGTTACTGCTGCGTCTTTGTCTGCTACTGGCGGAGGCCGTTGTGTCGCTCGTTCAGGCTCTAATGGCTGAGTCATGGTTTAGTTTTGGATATGTTTGGATATATTTTCGTTGTTGTTGCGGCTCGGCCTTAACTCCTGCGATAAAGGAGCCACAGCCCGAAGTCTGGGAACCCACCGGCATGTGAATGTTGAGAGTATTTCAGCAGGTGCAGGCTAACATTATGCCTACATCTCTGAGGAGGCTGATGCTGTCTCGCGGGCGTTCCCACAGATCAAGTACCGATGTGATACTACGGTCGAGCATTCCGGGGCTACTGCTACGCACGACGTCATGACCTGCTCGACCGTATCGGGCAAACCCCGGCATCGCAAACAGAGATTGGAAGTATGATTGGGGGAGTGGCGGGTTCGGGATGGCTTGTGTGTGGCCGGTACCTATGCTGTGGCAGGTTGGCCCTATCCCTCCGAAGCAACGCCAACTCCTCCACGTCCACCTCATGTGGGTGATTCTGCAGGACCGTTGTTGACTCTGTGTTCACCTAATGCAAGAGCTGTGAAGTGTGTGTATCTGTTTGTGCCTAGATGTGTTATCTGTAGGACCGGGAACGGTCAAGTAAAGAGAGCCGAAGTGTGTTGTCGGTGTGTTATGTAGGTGTCGGTTGGTTTGACGTAGGTTCAATAAGTTGTGGCAGGGATGTGCCGGGTGCGCAATTATGTTAAAAAATTGAGTGCTTCTCATATCAAGATGTTTGAGCGGGAGGACCTAGGTTTCCACATGCAAATGGGAAATGGGTTTGGTCTGTGTACAGCTCGTTAAGATGTGCAAGGCCATGCAGAGTCTTCGTTGTAAGGAATTAATGTGCGTGGATGCAAGGTCAGAGGTCAAGGCGGTGTTTGCGTGAGAGATGATAGGCCTGGTAAATTGTTTTTATAGTGTTGCAATCGATTCCTTGGAGTTACCGTAGGGGGTTGTGAAAAGTATCAGGAACTGGTTCAGTATTGGTCTGGATTTTATGCCAATGTTGTTCGTGTGAGGTTTGAATATCTTCCCTTTGTCAAAAGTTACTCCAATCATAGATGTGGTGGGGTTGTGGGGTATGAGAGTGTTGTTGAGCGTGACACGAGGGTAGATGGGTGTTCACTGTTACCTGGTGTTGATATTGTGAGCGATGAAATGAAGAGACTTCAGATACTGCTGGAGGTGTGCGGTAACAGTCTCGTGTTTGTGGTGCTCAGATACTGCTGGAGGTGTGCGGCAACTGTATCGTGTTTGTGGTGTTCAGATGCTGCTGGAGGTGTGCGGCAACTGTCTCGTGTTTGTGGTGTTGTGTGATATTAGTGAGGTCGTCCACGTATGAGCTGCTATAGGTGTCGGGTTCTGTTGGAATGGGCAGGTCATGCATGAAGGCATTTAAATGGGAGAGGGAAAGGACAAAGCCCTGTGGAACACCATTGGGGAAAAGGCGTGTTCGGGATAGCTTTTTATTGTAGACAGTGTGTGCATGTCTACCTAAGAGGAAATTGGCAAGCCACCTCTTGTAGTTTGGGTGGATGTGTATGTTGAGTTTTTTTTTGGAAGGACGTATCTTGGAACTGTGTCGAAGGCCTTACTAATATCAATGACGCATACAAGCTGCGTTGGGCTGGTTTCTTATCGTTCAGGCCTTCATGGATGGTCTGGGTGAGGTTGGTGAGATGTGGGGTTGGGTAGTCTTAAGTCCTGAAACCCAGTTGCGGAGAGGAAAAGGGATATTGACATTAATTTTGTTTACAACCAGTCCCTCCTAGAATCTCTAGGGGTTCGAGGAGAGAGAAATGGGAATGAGGCTGGATCTGTGGGTGCTTGGTTGGGCTCCAGGATGGGTAGAATTTTCCTTTGTTTCCAAGAGTTGGGTATCGTAGTGTAGAATGAAAAAGTTTAAGATGTCTGTGAGGATCGCGATAGCGAGTGGTCCTAATTGTTTAAGGTGAATGTGTGATTTGCCGTCAGTGCCCGTTGCTGATGAGTTTTTGGTCTGGCAGATGGCGGCTATAGCGATAGCGTGTGTAAAGGGAGGATCAATGTTGGGTCGATCTGTAATTTGTGTAACTGTTTGTGTGCCCTCTTATTGTCTGGATGGTATGGTAGGTGGCAAGTGTCTTCATTTTATTTGTTGAGTATATCCGCTTGTTGTTGGTCTGATGGTATTGTGTGGGTGTTGGGTGGTCGGATTGCCTTATGAATGTCTATGTTGTTTGCGTTTTTGTTGTTGAGGCTCCTAATGATTTTGCATAATTTTCATGGTGAGGTTCGGAGGTTGTTGTCCGCAAGCACGTTCCGCCATAGGTTTGTCTATTGCTCACAGATATCTAATTCTATTTCTGCGTTAATGGTTTGAATCTGTTTGATTCGGTCGTTGGTGAAGGGTAAATTACGGAAATGGTTTCGCTGCTGAATTTGCTTTGTAGGCTGGCTAAGAAGCTGTATTGAAACCACGGATAAACCCGTCGAGTATGTATTGTCTGTATGCGTGGTTAAGTAATGTGGTGAAGTGTTTCGTGGCTGTGTCAAAGGATGTGTTTTGGTGATGAAAAAGTATTTTTGATTCCTATTGAAATCGTACTCGCGTGTAATTATGAAAATGTTGAGGGGACTTGTTGTGGGTGGGGATCGAAGATGACAGTTGACGACTATTGGGAGATGATCAGACGACATGTCTTGGTTCACCGTCCATTGGCAATTTAGAGCAAGATAGAAAGAGCAGAATGAGACGTCTGGGGAAGTCTTTTGAGTGTTTGGGTTGACAGATTTGTGAGTGGGTGTGACTGTGTCGTTTTGAGTAACTAGTCTAATTGATTAATGAGAACACTGCCTCGGCGATCTGCGAGGTGAGCCTGGAGAGGTCGTGCGCATTGAAGTTACCTAGCTATAGCGAAGGTGTTGGTGGTTGCGCTGAGGTAGTCTAGATGGGGTGTATATTGCGGTGGATATGAGCTGGATGGAGGGAAGTACATATGAAATAAATTGCATTATTTTTTGTGAATTTGTATGAGTAGCGATTGCAGCTCTAGGGCGTTGTTGAGGGCAAGTTGTACGAGAGAGAAGACGATTGTGTTTGTGGAGCTCAAGATTTGTATGCACAAGTGTATTGAGTCCGCTTTCCCGCCGTTGCTGGGACGGTCATGGCGGAGTGTTGTGTAACCAGGAAACTTTGGTGGTTTCGATTTGTGTTTGAGTTTTGTTTTCAGGAATAGGACGATATGAATGTGATGTTTGCGTAGAAAGTGTTTTAGTTCGACTTGTTTATGACCGGTGCCGTTTGTGTTCATTTGTAATATTATTTAAGTGTCCGGCATTAGCATGCTCATTACTCTCCACGTTGACGACCTACAAAGTTGTTTCTGGCTGGTGGTCAGTTAAGAAAGTTCATCACTCACCAAGTTGTTGACCTGCAGAGTTCTGCTTGTCTGGTCTTCTATGATCGATGCTCCTTACTCACCAGATTAACAAACTGCAGAGTCCTGCTTACCTGGCTTTCGGTGAACAATGGTCATTACTCACCAGGTGGATGACCTGCAGAGTCCTGATGGTCTAGTTGCCGGTGAAGAATGTTCATTACTCACCAGGTAAACGACCTGCAGAGTCCTGATGGTCTAGTTGCCAGTGTAGGATGTTCATGTCTCACCAGGTTGATGACCTGCAGAGTCCTGATGGTCTAGTTGCCAGTGTAAGACGTTCATTACTCACCAGGTGGACGACCTGCAGGGTCCTGCCGGACTCATCATCAGAGTAGATGCACATTACTCCCCAGTTTAATAACCTGATGAGTCCTCCCAGTCAAATCGTCCGCGCAGGATGATAATTACTTACCAGGTTGACGACCTGCAAAGTCTTGCCGGTCTTGTCGTCAGTGTACGCCTCCGTCTCCACGACCATCCTATCTCTCTTCACTCTTCTGAATGCGCGAGGGTACTCTGGGTCGCCTAAACCTAAAGTAAAGTTCATTTTTTCGAATTTCCTTTTATACCGCGACTGTAAAGCAGGTCTATAGCTCATGCTATTCTGTCTGATGGTGTCAATGTTTTCATGAAGCACGAGATTCGATGAAGAATACCCATGAGGGTAGATTCCTAGCTTGGCAACTGATGCTATGCCATGGGCGGGAGTGTAGGTTCTTTTATTATATCCGGGGGATAAATTTTGTAACAAATCAGTTATTTTGAACTCATTTTTTCTGAATGTCAAAGGCTTATGCGTGTTTTTTATAGATGAATATGATTGGTCTCTCTTAATTCTCTTAATTCCAATATTACTTTCTTCATTCGTATAATCCTCATCGTAATATTCATCTTCTGGGTAGTCCTCGTAGTTTTCATCATCGTAATCAATTAATTTGCGATCATAATTTTGACTTCTGGAATTGGCACTAGAACTCTCAGTTACGGTCTCTTTTTTCTCTATTTTCGACGTTTCAGTTCTGATTTTGTTCACCTTGGACGTGGTCACCACTTTCCTGGACACAGATTTGTTTGTAGTCTTTATGATAACGCCACTGTGGTGAGTCTCAAGGGGAGGTTTTTCTTCCTCTTCTACTTTGTCAGGCAGTTCGACCTCTCCTCTGACACTATCGAATGGGGAGAAGCTGGAAGACGAAGACCACTTCTCTGCCAGACGAACGGGGTCGACAAGAGCGGGGTCGACCTCACACTCGCCGTCGCCTTAGATAGTAGAAACACACAACATTTCAACTAATTGGAAGCATTGAACAATATGTGAGTAAGAGTTACCATGGATTCATACAAATACATAAATGATTTTGAAAATATCCACCAATTGATTTTGCACCAACAGCTGAGTCATCCGAAGCCGACTGCCTCCGTATTTGGATAATATCAACTCACCGTCGACAGTTGGTACGCCTGTTAGGTAGAGTAGCCATTTCCCTTGCGCCAGAAAATTTTCCACCTGGTGCGGCCAGTGGATGTCCACATCAACGTAATCGACACGCCAGGGACCTCCATTATCCACGACGTATTTGTGGAGCACTTCAGCCCCTATAAAAGAAGATTTAGTACATTCGATTCCGCGAGGAAGAACTGTCGACGCAAACCTTTGAATCTACGATAAATAAAGCAATTTATATCCAACATGGTTTCAGTTTCAAGGGAGGGAGGCTAGTTTAAACATACATTCATGAAGTGCATACATTTCAGCAAAGGAGTAAGGCAGACAACGTAAGTCTCTGGTCAAATGAATATTAGATTTCAAAAGAGAAGCAGTTAAAATGATTGGTATTTGTTAACAACCCTCAGAGCCAGTTAACAATGTGTCTCACCAACAACTCTCAGGGCCAGCTAATAATGTGTCTGACCAACAACCCTCAGAGCCAGCTAATAATGTGTCTGACCAGCAACCCTCAGTGCCAGCTAATAAGGAGTATGACCAACAACCCTCAGTGCCAGCTAATAATGTGTCTGACCAGCAACCCTCAGTGCCAGCTAATAATGTGTCTGACCAGCAACCCTCAGCGCCAGCTAATAATGTGTCTGACCAACAACCCTCAGAGCCAGCTAACAATGTGTCTCACAAACAAACCTCAGTGCCAGCTAATAATGTGTTTCACCAACAAACCTCAGTGCCAGCTAATAATGAGTCTGACCAACAACCCTCAGAGCCAGCAAATAATGTGTCACACCAACATCCCTCAGTATCAGCTAATAATGAGACTGACCAATAATCCTCAGTGCCAGCTAATAATGTGTCTCACCAACAACCCTCAGTGCCAGCTAATAACGAGTCCGACCAACATCCCTCAGAGTCAGCTAATAATGTGTCTGACCAACAACCCTCAGTGCCAGCTAATAATGTGTCCCACCAACAACCCTCAGTGCCAGCTAATAATGAGTCTGACCAACAACCCTCAGTGCCAGCTAATAATGTGTCTCACCAACAACCCTCAGTGCCAGCTAATAATGTGTCTCACCAACAACCATCAGTGCCAGCTAATAATGAGTCTGACCAACAACTCTCAATGCCAGCTAATAATGTGTCTCACCAACAACCCTCAGTGCCAGCTGATAATGTGTCACACCAACAAGACTCAGTGCCAGCTAATAATGTGTCTCACCAACAAACCTCAGTGCCAGCTAATAATGTGCCTCACCAACAACCCTCAGTGCCAGCTAGTAATGTGTCTCACAAACAACCCTCAGTGCCAGCTAATAATGAGTCTGACCAACAACCCTCAGGGTCAGCTAATAATGAGTCTGACCAACAACCCTCAGTGCCAGCTAATAATGTGTCCCACCAACAACCATCAGTGCCAGCTAATAATTAGTCTGACCAACAACCCTCAGTGCCAGCTAATAATGAGTCTGACCAACAACCCTCAGTGCCAGCTAATAATGTGTCTCACCAACAACCCTCAGTGCCAGCTAATAATGTGTCTCACCAACAACCCTCAGAGCCAGCTGATAATGTGTCACACCAACAAGACTCAGTTCCAGCTGATGATGTGTCTCACCAACAACCCTCAGTGCCAGCTAATAATGTGTCTCACCAACAACCCTCAGTGCCAGCTAATAATGTGTCTCACCAACAACCCTCAGTGACAGCTAATAATGTGTCTCACCAACAACCCTCAGAGCCAGCTAACAATGTGTCTCACAAACAACCCTCAGTGCCAGCCAATAATGTGTCTCACCAATCTGGTGGAGCGAGTTGATGGCGCTCTCCCCCACAATGTCGCCACCGAAGAACACTTGCTCAGGTTCCACGGAACTGGAAATGAAGTACAACAAATGATGCATCAATTATCTTCTCAGGGCATAAAATTAAATGATAAAATAATCTGGTATTGTTACAGAAGAGTGAATAAACAAGTGCAGTATTTTAATATAATACTGTAGCTATCGCCTTTGAGAAAGATTGTTGTTATTGTTAACTTATAATAATCACATCTGACTAACAATTTTGAGTGTTCTCCAGTATATGAAAACTCAAGAACTTATGTTCACGAGTGTATATTTTGAAGCATAAGTTAGGAAATACATAAAAAAAAATCACACCAGGTTAGTACTAAAAGATGGTGAACTTTTGCGTTTTGTTATGAAAGAAATACTCGTCACTTGAACTCGGCTACGAAACGAGCTCTCTAACCGGTAGACGCTCGCGACAGCTCGCCTGACTAATTCTTTGGTTATGCGTTCTGCAGCTTCAGCATGCAATCTTCAAATTGTTTACTACTTTAAGCAGAGGGTGGAACTTGCCGTGCAACGTGGCTACGCTTTCAGTTTTCAATTAGTTTGCAAGCTTATAAACTCGGGGAGTTACAGATCGGATCTGTTGTTAAGGTAACTCCTGCAAGGCTGGTGGCGGCAGTAGCAGGGTTGGATGCCACACCCTCTGGCGAGCGTTGGGGCCAGGGTCTCCATATCTACGGTGGCCATAGGAAACACATGGTGGAGGCATTTTCCCGGAGCCCTCAGGCCCCATTAAAAAAAGTCTTTATATTGATGAGGGTTAGCTACGCTACAATGTTCTAATCTGATGGATCAATGGATCAATGTTCTAATCTGATACCAAGAAACAACAAGACAAATGTTGATTTTGATCAGCTTCACTAGGCTCATGACACTTTTGGGACTTGTCCGGTTTCATTTTCAGTTGCGTACGATTTTTTTTTCTGAGTAGTACATAAAAACTTGTCGACTGGAATGGGTAGGATCTACCAGAATCTCTGTACATACGATTCATTTGCTTCTGCCGTTGTTTTGGAAGTTTTGCGTCTCTGTGGATGTCCTTTTTTTTCGACGACGTGATTGAAAATATGTGGTCGATAATTGCTCCTCTCTCTTTCTCTGATGTTAAATGTCTGCTCGAATTTTGGTTTCAACGGTGTTGGAGAGAAAGTCCTTCCCAGGGTACACTAACACTATTGTTAGTGTACCGTGGTCTTTCCATATCCTAGAATGATCCAGGTCTATTGATAACTCGTGAACATTACTAAGAGACAATATATATTGGATAATTTCCAGACCTGAAAAAATAATAATATCGCACAACAGTTTATGTTTGATAAAAACAACGGATAATAGTAACACGTCTAGTATCATAGATACGATAGCATTCTAATCGGGCATTTATTCGCTGAATAAATGCTGCTTCAAAATATATACTTTTCAACAAATACATCCCGTAACACATACCATGGTATAAAGCTTATGAGAGGGTTGATAGCTTATGCTAATATTTGAGATTTTTCTGAAGCCAAAAGGTTTGCACTTAAGAACACGGCATTGCTCATGAATGTTTCTCAAGACTAATTCAAATTTTGGGGGACATTTATATGTTGTAAGCACTTGAACAAATGAATTTAGTGTTAATGTAAATAATTCATGGATAATTATATCTACAAAGTTGATGCTTCCACAAGGAGAGAAGTCTTTGATGGAGACCAAACTCACCTCACACCAGGAGAGGAGTCTTTGATGGAGATTAAACTCACCCCGTTATGGATATCTCCGCCCGTTTCAGTATCTCGAGCACGAGCTCCAGGGGCTTCTCGGGCGTCAGTTCGTTGGACGTGGAGTTGGAAAACACTCGGAAGTGAATGAAGCGTTTGTCGAAAAAACCCGAGGGTTTGAAGGCAAGTAGAAGCGGCCCTGTTCCGTTGGTGAGAGGGTTGCCCAGGGTGCAGTGCACAAGGTTGCTACGTGCGGGGACACACAAGTAGCTGCCGGTCTGAGGAAGGGCGAGGCACGTATTAGAACGGACAAAAATTGAGAATGTCGTCCACGGTGCATGCAGTACACGAGGCTGTTCCATGAAGGGACGCACTAGTAGGTACCGGTATTAAGACGGGCAGCAAGTGTTGCCTGAACGAGCAGCAAGTGTTGCTCGAACGAGCAGTAAGTGCTGCCCAAATGGGCAGAAAGATCGCACAGGGTGCAGTGCGCAAGGTCGCTTCCTTCACGTTATCATCGGCAATTTTATTAATGAATTGTTAACCTAATGTCTTGCTTCTAACGTGGAAGGCTGACCCCACTTTATTAATGAATCGGTAACCTGATGTCTTGCTTCTAAGGTGAAAGGCTGACCCCTCTTTTAATTTACCTGCTGGTTTATCAACAGACAGGAGATATATACTGTACTTGAACACTTACAGAGAAACAATATCTAAATACAACACTTGCCCCTCAAGGCTGTTGAGTTGCGAGTCTAAAGCCAAAGTGGGAACTATTTAGGGCCAGAACCCTTACCCACATCCGAATCTTTGACATTCAAGGCTGTTGAATTGCGTGTCTAGAGCCAAAGTTGGAAGTATTTATGGCCAGAATCCTTACTCACATCCGAATCTTTGACACTGAAGGCCATGGACTCGTGATGCCTGACGTAAAGGTTGGGTTCGTATGCGGGATCCCCGCTGTTGGTTACAGAAGTCTCCAGTACCGCCATATTTCGCTTGCCCAACTCAAACACCTGGTGGGACCTGATACACATAAAAGGATGCAATGAATCTTTAAGTCTGTGTAATACAGCACTAACAGATGTCAACAGAAAACAATTTGAATTATGAAAAATGTAGCTGTGGGTACTCTGATTTGGGTTTGGAAAGAAAATACAGATACACACAGACGCAAGGGCAAATTTCCTTTGATGGAATGGGGTAGGGGAGAAGGGAGGCAATGGCAAGACACACCTCACACTCCTCTCATGCATTCACACACATACCAAAACTTAGCCCTTTAACACTGAAGGGTCCGGCCAGGACCTCGCAACACACGCTTCTGGCCAGGAGTGAGATTCGAGATGAGTGTCAGCAGCATGGCCCGACAGCTATCACTGATAAACCCCAACTGCATCAAATTTGCCGGGCCCTCCCTCGCAAGGGGCGGAAAAGCGCAAAACTCCTCCATACACAATCATTCTCCCCTAGGGTTGAGCAAAAAAAAAAATGTCCATCTCTATTTTTTTGGGAGACCCCCTCATTTGCTTCAATTTGTTATAGAAACATTCTAGGCGAAGTTTTATGTCAAACAAATAATATTTAGGGGGTGCGCAAGTCAATGATAAATGAATCACTGATCAAATTTATGCTTTCAATAGACCGATAGGTCGTTGGGGAGGTAACGTCAATCAGGAAGTCACAAAGTAGCTGCCAACAATATTCAAGGTCACAGTTATTCACCTCTCAGTATGCTAGTGGTAGTGTTTGAGGAAAGCTGTTAGTGATTCTCTCTGCAGTGCACTGTTTACTAATTGCTGCAAGCAATTACACTTTGAAGCGCAACAAGTAATTGTCTGATAGGTTTACAAATCGATGAAATGAATTAAAATATTCTTCCATCAAAGAGAGAAATTAGTTTTTAATTGATGTATTATAAAATCGTTTGCAAAATAACGACAGAGAACCATTCTCCTCTACCGTTAATGACGTGTTAGAAGTGTGGCATACTTGATTTGATTTGATTTGATTTGATTATCATTTCCACCAGAGCCTCAACGCAAGTCATAATAGGCTCCCCCGTTAGGCTCGATGATCATGGATTCCAGTAGGCTCGCAAGCCTCAGCGTGCGAGAAGAAAAAACAACGCTGTTAAAGTTAGAAAAATGTGAACATTTTAGCAATATCATACGCACGCTGGTGCGCACAAGAAAAACGCTTAGACGAAACGGATCTCCGCTCTTAATCATTTAGAACTTCATGAGTAATATGTACGCATGCAAGTGCGTACAGGTAACATCGTCGAGACTGGTACAAGGTTTACGGCGACACGGACAAAGTCAGCTCCGACAGCAACGCAACACGACCTAGGATGCTACGCGGTCAAGGTCGATTATAGTACACTTCATTTATTCAGGTAAGACTCAGACCAAACGAACCCTCGCCTCCAATCATTTAGAACTTCATGAGTAATATGTACGCACGCTAGTGTGCATTGTTATCATCGTTGAGACTGGTACAAGGTTTACGGCTACACGGACAAAGTCAGCTCCGACAGCAACGCAACACAATGTTTATAGCTACGCGGTCAAGTTTAGTAATTATTCAGGTAAGTTAATGACTCCAACGAAATGAATCCCCGCCTCCAACCACTCAGAACTTCATAAGTAATATGCACGCGCGACAGTGCGCACATATAGTATCGTCAAAATTGGTACAAAGTCTATGGCTTCACGGATTAGATCAACTCCAACCCCAACGCGTCACAAGGTTTATAGCTACGCAGTCCAGGTCAACCACAAAAACTACATATGGTCCGTGTACGCGCGAGCGAGCACAGACTGAAGAAAAAACACACATTCACAAAATCCCAATCAGGAACTCCCGCACAAACACACCAGCACTATTATACATGACAAAATTGCGTATCGTGAGGAAGAGAGTAAGGGCCGGTACGTCATGGGCAGAAAAACTGCTCAGATTATTGATTTCGCACTTATTGTTTAAGGGGATAGGGTGGGGGAGGGGAATAGGTCCCTTGGGTTCCAAAAGAGCCCGATGAATCCCAGAGGATAACCCGAATCCCCCGGATCTTCCCGAGCTCCCCGGGTCCCCCGAGACACCTCGTCTCAGCTCATCTCGACTTGTCTCGAATCATTTCGGCCAGTCTCGGTACGTCGCGATCAACTCGACTCGCCTCAACATGCTTAGACTGATCTCGACGCACCTCGACCAGCCTCGACGTGGCTCTCCCCCTCTGTGCGCTAGTAATCATGTTCACGTACTGTGATAACAAAATTGTTCACTCAAGCATTTTAGGGAGGGAGTGGGGTGACAGAGGTACCTCGGGTCCCAAAAGAGCCTGACGAATCCCGGAGGGTAACCTAAGTCCCCCGAGTCCCCCAAGCTCCCCCGAGCTCCCAAAATCCTCCTGGTCTTCCAATCCCCGGATTCTTGAAACCCCCGGGTTCCACGAGTGCCCCACATTCCCGGGTCACCTAGTCTCAACCAGCCTCGGTTCGTCTCGACTCATCGCCTCGCCAGTCCACTCGTCTCCACTCGCCTCAACCTGCCTCGACTCGCCTCGTCCCCTCCACGCACTCGACTCGTCGCCACTCCGCCTAGCTGTGCTCGGACATTTATTAAGCGCCCGGGAGAGCGCAAATTCTCCCACCGTAGGTTGGACTAGACTAACTAACACACCGCATAGTCCACCTAGGGCCCCTGCAGGCGTCTAACGAAACATAATTCTATAACTAATCCATAATTGATGACCATGAAAAAATGGCACAGATAAATAATAGAGGCCACGAAATAATGAATAATGATCAATAAAATGAATAATCATCCATCCACCCCAAGAGTATGGCATAGAGCATGAATACCAACCTCCCTGAAATGTGATGTTGTGAAGAAATGAAATAAACAATATGTTGAATATAAATTGCAGATCGAAGTCCACAATATATAAAGAGAATACATGGAAAGAAAACCTGAAACAAATCTTTGATACTGCGTATGCAAATGCAAACGTGTTAATAATTATTGAGAGAGATAGAGATTTTCGACGGTTTAAAGAGAAGGGCGAAAGGGTTAAATGATGGGAGTTGATAAAAATTAGGAGAAACATCATAACGAAACGGAAAAGAAACTGCACAAAATGGATATGAAAAGATCACGTGAATCACATGCATTAGAGGGAACAGCCTTTATTGCAAGCTCAGCAGCAGCTCGGGCAGCAGTTAACCGGCATCTGCTGAAAAAGAAGTAGATTTGGAACAGCCATCACCATTGAGAAGAGGTATTTCCTGAAGAAAATAATATTATGAGTGAAAATATGTTTTCCTCGTTGGATGTTGCTGAGATCAGTGATCGATCAGCGTCTTTAATAATGATTCCAACAATCGCAAGTCTTAGAGAGGATCCAGATAATTGCACATGCGAGCTACTCATCGATATGAAGAGCAAGTTAGAAATATAGACAGAATTGCAGGGCAAATTTGAAAGAAAAGTTTGATACAGACCAACCATTGTTTGTACATTGGGATGGTAAACTGCAGAAGACATTGACGGGAATGAGGTTGTAGATCGGTTGTCATTCCTAATCTCTGGCACCAGGCTCTTGGAGTGCCAAAGTTAGATCTTGGCACAGGAAAGGAGACTGCAAATGCAGTCCATCAGAGGATCATTGAATGGAACCTAACAGATGAGGTCAATGGATGTGCTTCGACACAAATGCATCTAACACCGGTCGTGAAAACTGAGCTTGTCTTATTATAACAAAAGAGTGAAAAAGATTTGTTGTGGTGTCCTCGTCGACATCATTTAAAATCATGTTGGAAGCAGTGGTATCAGCTTCATCAGGCTATGAGATTAAATTATTCTAGAGATAAAAGAACACGGAATAAGATTGATCAAACATCATTCGACAAATTAGACAACTAACTACAATGATAAAAAAATAAATCATACAATTTGCAGCGAGAAAACTCTTTGAAGATCAGCCACATGACGATTTCAGAGAATTATATGAACAGGCAATCATCTTCCTCTGCGGTACTCCAAATAATGCTTCTAATTCAAAAAGCCTGGTGCTTACCACAGCGAAAGGCATTTGATGGTGGAATACATTTATTCTTTAAAAATCTAGACGTTAAAAGTCAGTCTTATATGACAGCTTAGGAAGCAAAATAAATGAAAGTAATTTGTCGTTTTTCGCTGCAATATTCATTAAGCATTGGTTCCTGGCTCCCTGCTCAGTGGAAGCTCCACGAAGTGATCTTAGTCTACTCAAGGATCTTCACACCCACAAAAGCACAAATACTGAACAAGCCGCTAATGTTGCGCTGAAAGTCTTCAAGAGCTATTCGTGGTCGCTCTCAGAAGAGTTAGTTGCATTGGCCTTCTTTGATGATAAAGCAGCTTAGACAGCAAAAGATAAATGAAGAATACCTTGCACAATCTTTGGATACCGATCGTCAAAAGAAGACAAATTGACATCAAAACTGTGGGCACTAAGCAGCCTGAAGATTTTGTAACGGCTAACACAAAGTCTTTCCTCACTATACATTGATTGTCTTCAGCATTATTGAGCAAACCAATAGAAGCCTCTCGATGGAAGGTATTGAAATTCGTATGATGCAGTTAAACATATGAAAGTTGTTAATGATAGTGCTGAAAGAGGAGTTAAATTGATTGAAGAGTATAACGAAATAATCACAGATGACGTAGAACAGAAGCAATATCAACTAAAACTTGTATCCAATTATCAGGGCGGACCTAAGAAAAATCTCATCTATGGCGCAAAGATTGGATGAAAAGGTCAAATTTGAAGTACTTATAAATGAAATGTATTA
>SDVV010003243.1:0-21653 GCA_016164225.1 Gammarus roeselii | reverse complement strand
GAGGGAATACTGCATCTGTGGCACATTTCAGTGGAGGTTAATACAATGACTTAAATATGTATGATACCTTAATGTTACATTGTACAGTTTATAATTTAATACTAAAGGCTGTATATCTATACATACATAATTTTAACGTGGGGGAGAGCAATGCAGGATTTGGCTTGCAAACCCTTACAACTGAATATCGTACATAAGTTGGGTTAGATTAGTTTTTTGATGATTTACAAGTTCAGAATTGGATGTGTGTATCAATCTGCAAAGGATTGATCAAAATGTAGAGATATGTATTATGCATCGTATAAAACATTGACTGAAAACCGTAGATAAGTTAGGTTAGGATAGGATGATTACTTTTTTTAACATAACATACCATGAAGCTGATGCACATAAAATATTTTGTATCAACAGCAAGGGATGTTGTTCTATAGGTGAGGTTAAGTTGGGTAGGTATTAAAGCATCCGACAGTGTGTGGTAACCCTTTTGCAAAATATGTGTAAATGCAGACATTATGCCGTCATCGACCGTAAATAGGCCTACATTATACCAGCATATGGCGGGATATGCCGGCATATGCTGGCATATGGCGGGATCAAACCGTGAATACAGCTACATTATATCGGCATATTCCGGCATATACCGTTATATGGGGGTATCAAACCGTGATAAAATGCATGAAAAATTTCGAGCGATGACACATAATTCATGGTTAAGTTGGTTAGATTAGATAATATGCATCTGGCAGTGGATGGTAACCCATTTTGCACAAAATGTATGTAAATGCCTACATGCTGCTCCATACATGAGCCAACGCAGTGACGCTAACGATCCTGTATGTATAAAATTGGACTCATATCTGTACTCATTCAGATAGCGGTCCGCTTTCGAGAAGAAGGATATCGCCCAGTACGATATCGAAGTATTTTACCAGAAAGGAGAACAAGGGGGTATGTGTTATTTTCAATGCGGAGATAAAATTAAGCAATTCAAGATCGACGTTCGGGTTTTGGCAACATCTGAAAGGACAGCATTATCTTGAATATGATACTCATATAAATGGGAGAAAAAATATAAGCTTTAAGGATGCTACGGGTGTGTCGATAGAACATAATAATCCGGACTTGGGTTTCCAATCTAATGTTATAGACGACGCTCAACAGGGCGCGAGCGTAAAAGAAAGTATGGTGCCAAACGTGATACGTATAAACCAAACGTGAAACGTATAAAGATTGGGTGAAAGGGGGGGAGTAAATCCAAACCTTAGCCGAAATTGAAAATAGTGAAAATAAGGGGAAAACGCGGGATACTTTCAGTGGAAGGGATATCAGTGATAGTGATATCGAGGATATGTCATTTGAATAAAAAGCTACAAACGTTGAAGGAAACCGAATTATCAAATGGGGTAATGAAAGGGTGACATGTATAAGAAGTGTGAAATTGCATAATAAAATCAAATGTATATCTGATTTTGTTTCAAAATTATTGGTAATGAAACATGAGGAGAGAGAATCATGTCTCAAACGTTTGAGTGCTAGGAGAATTATGTATATTTCGGAAATCTGCGGGAATATAATTAATGGTAATGTGGGCAATAGCAAGAAAAAACCTGAAACGATTCGATGTCATAAACATGTAGAAGTAATTAAAAAATTAGCGTCCATAAAAAGCTCGCTGAAGACTAAATACAAAGTTTTGGTTACAAGGATAGGATTGCAAGTGTTGCATACACTTCTCCTAAAGGTCGACGTTCATCTAAATGTGTACTAAGGCGTTAGTCTAGAACACCAATAGATCAGAGAAAAAAAACATACCCAGATGATAAATCCTACACCGATATGACGAGTCGACAGCTTCAGGTGAGGAATAAATATACATCATTGATAAAGAACCCACAGAATGGCACTGGTACCAAGGATCAAGATAACACACGAGAGGGAGGTTGAAGTCAGTATTTATGTTTCGCCAAGATGCTCACGTCAAAATTTCGGTGTGAAAAAGTTATGTCTTCGTATAAATGATATCCCATGTATATATATGTGTAAATATAAAATGTGTCAAAACCTATTATCAATAAAATAATATATATAATAAATTTTTGTTTGCAATTTCCCGAATTCAACTCGAATGAACTAGCATTGAAAATGCACTAAAACGCCTCTTGCCCCACGTTGAAAATGTGATAGATATTAAGCTAATTGAAGTTGTACACAGGTACCCAAGCTATCGTAGATATATATCTCATCAGGTGAAGGATAGCCAAACCGTAAATGCTCTAGGACCTCTCCATCCAGTAAATCGTCTTCTAAACGTTAAAGTATACATTTGCTAGGGATCAATAACAAAAATTCCATACAGATGTAGCATAAAATTATACCTCTTAAACATACATTCCTACGATTATCGTGCAGAATTTTACATCTTGAAACTATTATTAAAGGAGCGCTAAGGGTTAAAGTAACCATGGCTTAATCGCAACAGAATGTCATATATACATATAAAAAATACCACAATAATGCAACAACCTACCAATTATGCGTGAAATAGTGTGGAAGATGCAAACCTAAAAATGCCCTAAAATACCTAACACTGTATGAGATTTCTGATCGAAATTCCGAAAACAATACAAATTCAACTTAAATCAATCGATCATTACCAAGCATACATAACATGATATTTTAACTTACAGAAAAAAATCCATATCTTTCAGGTATTTTCGCTTTCGGAAACCGCGTCAATGGAACACTGATATAACTGTTTCAAAACTGGGTAATGCAATATGGGGTGGATAGATTCTCGACCGTAGGTGCTGCATCATCCCACAATACATACCTCATCTCGCCAATAATCAGAATAATAATCCATACTATTCCTATAGATAATACATACATATGAAATGAAAATATGAAAAAAACAAAGAACCTTGCCTGCAATCCTACTTTCAGGCTGATACCATACAGGGTCGATCGCAGACTAAAGATTTAAACTGCCAACAAATAAACCATACTATTCCGATAGATATAATATACATATGAAACAAATAGATGTAAAACATAGAACATAGCCTATATTCAATATCAAAGTTGAATCAAACATCCCACCGCTAAAAAACTCCAGCAAAACCAGCTCCGAAATGAATCAAATAAACCACAATTAGATGAGAATACACACATATATGTCCACATAAAAAATATAGAATTTTAATCCATACATAAATATATAACGAATCATTCACTCACAACGTAGCAAACGTGACACGGAAACAAATTTATAAGTCAAAGAATAGGTAAGAGCAATCTCACCTAATTTTTCCAGTAGCGCATCCAACTTTTTGCGTACGGCTATCACCAAGCGCATTCTCACCAGAAAACTTGCTACCTTCACATGGTGGAATTAATCAAATCATATCAATCATGCAGTATAAAATATCATGTATAAACAATGCCTTCTATTCAAATGAGTCATTCAATAACAAACATAGTAATATATATCATGCCCTCCTACCGTGCGAAATATACCAAAACAATCATATGTAGCGTTGACAAGACCTAATAACGTACATCTATATAATCCGTACGTAAGCACTCGTAAATGCAAGCAACCAGATACCGTAAGGAAACTGAAATTTCCCGTATGGAAAACAAATCTCCAAGAGGACCGCACATCCAGAGATAAAATCGCTAATTGTCATAGCTTAATTGAGACCAACTTGAGTAATTGTCTCTATGTGGTTACAGACCCCATAAACAATTGACCAGAATAGAACTAAATAAACCTTCAAGTATAAGGCCCAAGCGACTAAGTCGGTCACATTAAGAAATAATATACATCCTAACAAATACATTGACCGACTTACAAAAAACTTGAGTTCTTGGCGACCTTATACGTCTGACCCCCTCCCCTCTTCCCCACCCGTCCCGGGCAGTCTCTATGTACCATCAGTAACTCACTTGACCACAAGAGTAATTGTCTTAACATATAACTATCTTGTCCGAGATATACAGAGACTAAGTCAGACACACTAAAAATTAACATACATCCTGATAAATACATCGGCTGACTCACAAAAAACTTGCTTTCTTGGTATCGCTATGTATCATCAGTAACTAACTTGACCACAAGATCAATTTGTCTTAACATATAACTACAATGTCCGAGATATACAGCGACTAAATCAGACACACTAACAAATAACATACATCCTAAAAAATACATCGGCCGATTCACAAAAAAATTATGTCTGCCGATTCTCGCAGACATAATTTTGGCCTATCTTATTCCTTCAGTAGGCCATCTTGGGAAAATGGGCGTGCAAAAATCCGTAGACACTCCACAAATTTGCGTTCTTGGCACCCCAAAAATTTACATTCATGACGACACCCAAAAATTTGCGTTCCTGGCGACATATACTCTACTCGCGGTATAGAAACTATTAAGCCCTTAAACTGGTGACATCCCATAAGCTATTAAAAATGGAAACGGATCCAATGAGACAACCTAAGAAGAAACAGTGTTACAGCTCCAATAATGACTACAAAACCTGTGACTGGATCACGTGACTCAACAGCACTACCTGGATGCCCGCAGCCCTGCCCCTGGCGTCAACTAAAATTTATGGTTTGACAGCAGACCACCACCTCATAACAGGGAACACCAACTCGTGCAGTGGTCTTAGTTCAAAATTTTCCATCCATTAAATATTTTGAATTTTCTATCACAATGTCGCAATCTTGTTAAATTATATGTAAATCCTAAGGCAAACGCACGAGCAGTGATTCAGAAGAATCATTCCACTTTTGGGATTAAGCAGCCTCGTGCACAACGATACATTGTACTATGCATTCAAGTATTTACTCGAACAGAAACATAATCATTTTTATTTCTTAATGACGTGCACAGCCTATTGAATCCACAACCACGTGGGACGCAAGTGAAGTGAATTAATAAAAATGCAAAATGAACTTCACGACAATAACCGATGATAACGGTAATCGAAAATACGGCCAACACAATGACACGTGCCCATGTATCCAAGTGTCAAATGCAGCGTTAAATAAAAACCATGCGATAGAAATCATTATTTCATCAGTGCAATTCGCGCTTGCCCAGTAGTCATGATCATTTCTGTGATGATTCATAACATTCATGTGTGTTTAACTTTAAGATTATCACAAGTACGCACGCCGCAGCAGCGCGGAACGCAAGCGCAACAACACTGCAGCAGAAGGCCAATGCGCCTCTTTCACATAAAGTTGACGCAGGCCACGCTGCTCACATTCAGTCAAGTTCAAGGTGTTGAACTGAACGACAGAACGGCAACGCAGTGCTAGAAGTTTGGCAACGCGCAAACACAGTGCAAGCAGCCGCAGCCAGAGTGGTGTGCGGTGCGGACATACACGCGGTTAGCACAGCCAAGCACGGCACGCAGCGCCCAGCCGAGGGACACACAGACAGAGACACCGCGTGTCAAACCTGTCTGTCCAGCGGGACAGAGACAAAACAATTGCCAACAGCACTGCGCTAGAGGAAACGAGTCGCGGCATTTAATTCGCAACTGTTCAGCTCAGTCAAGCACGAGCAGCGGCGACCGAGCCCCGAGT
Source organism: Gammarus roeselii (assembly GCA_016164225.1). Classification (NCBI taxonomy): domain Eukaryota; kingdom Metazoa; phylum Arthropoda; class Malacostraca; order Amphipoda; family Gammaridae; genus Gammarus; species Gammarus roeselii. The sequence continues at coordinate 16,055 of SDVV010003243.1, read as the reverse complement.
GTTGAAATTGACTGTCCAGTCAAGTACAGTGCCGAGCGGAGCAAAATTGTAACTGTGTATATATTAACGATAATGCAGAAAATAAATGCGTTACATCAGAATTGATCATTGTGGCGTTTCTCAAATCAACGACGTTATCTATGAATGAGCATTCAAAATTATACATGACGCGACTGTTTTGACTTAAAAATACGAATCTGAGCTTTCAAATCTTAATTCGGTGTCCTGGCGATTCAAACTAAACAACGTCTATAATTGCATAACTGCGAATTCCGAGATTTTTCAACACCGTTCGTTTTCCGAACATTCATTCAGTTTAAACCAAATTCTGTTTTGCAAATTAAGATCCTAGTGAGTGCATCAAGCCAACATGGTGTAAATAATCTACCCAGATCCACCATTACCGCTACTACCGCTGGTGACGACACCGAAAACGCCAATTTCGGTCAAGCTACCACCGTTTAATACAAACGACGTACCCTTATGGTTCACCCTGGTCGAAACGTTATTCGACCTGAAGGCGATATCGGACCCGTTGGTCCAATTTAAGATAGTGGTAGGTGCGCTAGGACCGGATGTAGCAGCGGAAATACGAAATATCATTTCAAACCCTCCCAGGGAATATTCATTCGCTACACTCAAAACCGAGCTGCAAAACAGTTACGGACCTTCGTCCCGACAGCAAATCGGAAAATTATTGAGTAGCGAAGAACTTGGCGACAGAAAGCTGTCAGCTTTTCTACGTCAAATGCTGACATTAGTCGATGGACCAGCCAAGCCTAACGAAACGTTCCTCAAGACGCTTTTCCTCCAGAGACTCCCATCAAACGTGCAAACAATACTTGCGTTAGCAGTAGACGAGCTAGGCCTGGAGAAATTAGCCCATCAGGTTGACCCACATCATGGAGGTAGAGGCACGAAACGGCCCGTCGATAGCACAAATCAGTGAATTGTAATTTCATCAACGCGTGTAATTTCGTTCCAATGTCACTAAAGCCAGCAATGCCAGCGTCGGCACCACAGAGCGAAATGAATCAGCTCACGGACATTATCCGACAACTCTAAACGAGCATCGCGAGCCTAGCTGCGAAGCACGAAAAGCTAGAGCAATCAGTCCGACGCGGAGGCGAAGGCCGCGGGAGAGAGCGCACCGATCGCTAAAAATCGCCGCAACGAAGCTGTTCAAAGCTCTGTGATAACTTTAAATTCGATACGTGTTGGTATCACTATAAATTTGGCTTGAAGGTCACAAAATGCAACCTACCGTGCACTTGGACTTCCGGAAACGCCAAACCCGAGTCCTAAATGTGACCAGCGATAGAGACTCGGAAAAATTCAAAGAAAAAATCCGGCGATGGGGGTTCATCGTACAAAGACGCGCATTCAGTTTCTATTCGACACAGGAGCTTCACTCAGTTGCCTCCCAGCAACTGCAGGCAATAGATACCAGGGCGCAGATGCGATGCTAACAGCTGCGAACGGCAGCAACATTGCCACTTACGGCTTCAAAACTCTAATAATTGAGTTAGGACTCCGTAGAGATTTTCAATGGGATTTTGTCATAGCTGATGTAACCATGCCAATTCTGGGCATTTCATAACAAAAGACGATATGTACGGAATCCCTCACGTTCATGACTTCGCAGTACAAGTTAGCGCGTCGAAATATTTCACTAAATTAGATCTACATTCGGCATACTATGCCATACCTGTCAACGAAGCGGACCTACCAAAAACCGCTGTCACAACACCTTTCGGGTTATTTGAGTGTACTCGACTACCCTTTGAGCTAAAAGGCGCACCCCAAGTGCTCCAAAGGTTCATGCACGAGGTGCTCAGAGGCATCGACGATGCATACGCGTACGTAGATGACGTGTTAATAACAAGCGAAACCGAAGACGACCGTTACGGCCACATTGAAACCGTGTTCAAACGCCTCCAAACGTACGACCTAGTCATCAACATGGCAAAGTGCAAATTTGTCCAGGAAAACCTCGAATTCCTGGGTCATCAAATCGGCCGAGAAGGCATCAAACCGCTTCTGAGCAAGGTCGCAGCCATCAAAGACTACCCAAAACCGGCGGACATGCACGGCTTGCGAAGGTTCTTGTGCATGGTGAATTACAAATACCGGTTCCTGCCCCACGCCCCCGAAACGTTAGCACCCATCAATGACCTTCTGAAGCCTAAGCGAAAAAGTATATCAACTGTAGTAGCTTCGACACCTGAGGCAGAAAAAGCGTTCATGCTCATAGAATGCACACTTGCTATTTACACTGCATTAAATTTCTCAACAGCAGCAGTGCATTTATCAGTTGTAGTAGATTCGTCAGTGCCGGCGGCAGGAGCACTCCTGCAACAAGCGGTAGATAGAAAGGTAGAACCACTAGCATTCTTTAACAAGCGTTCTACAAAGACCGACATTAAATACTCGACGTAACAAAACTTCGGTACGTCGGCAGTCTAGAGTTTATACAACCCTTGACCGGGAGGGATAATGATGAGGAGTTGGAAGGTCAGATTTTTACTCTAAAAGAAACAAATGCAAAGTGTTGTTCGTTAAAAATACATGATAGTCAAGAGAGAAAAACAGGGGGTGAACCGCACACAGAGAAACTGAGCATTAATCAACCATAGTCACGACCTACTTTAGGGGGCGAGAAAATTATCTCTAAATTAACATCCTAAGATAAATGAAATGTCAATTTATGAATGTCTTAGTCAAAATGGTTGGGGAATTCTCCTGTCTTTTGGTCGCCAAGTCTCGACAGGAAAGGGTGGGCGTAGCTTTCCACAAGTTGAACCTTGGAATCGTGAGAATAGAAAAAAAATTGTACCTACAGTTTTGTAGTTAAACAAACGTAGGACTAAATTATATTCACAAACTACTATCTCGTCTGCGACTTCGCACTGTCGAAATTTACACGAAGGAGAGAGCTATCTATGTACCTTGGTTCAGAGCGCACCACAGGTGGCAACACTAGAGGTGCCAGATATGTTGTTTTACGTTATTGATAATTACAGTTTGTTTCCTTACACCTATACCAGGCTGGTACTAATCTGTGCCTAAACTTGTCAGTCTAATATTTTGATGCTTAAGAAAGTGTGATCTAATACCTAATTACAACTTTCCTTTTATCCAGGACTTAGTATTCCCAGATCCCTGTGCCGCTCCAAGATGCGGATTGGCTTAACCTCCACTCCTTGTTGCCACCCTTGGCGCTGATTGGGTAGCGCTCAAATCCTTGCCGAACCCGGGAACTTGAAATTGGAGTTCCGCGCTGCTTGCTGGCAAGTTGACGTGCGGAGGGATATTCCGTCGTCAGAGGAAAACTGCAGCTGGCGTGCGGAGGTATTCCCGCCGTCAGAAGAAAACTGCATCTACGACACATTTCCAATGGAAAATAATACAATGGTATAACGTATAATACATTCATCTTAATAGTAATACATTATTTACAGGATGTGAATTTCATGTAAATGTTGTGAGGAAGAGCAATGCGAAACTCGAGTTCGCGAGCCACTACACTGTACCCTTAGGGAGTTTCCGCCCCCCACCCTCTTTGCTGTCAACGGTATCGTGCCGGAGGTTTGGTGTGTCGTCCAATTTTGTGGTGACACCTGTGACGCGCTCTGTGAAGCGTCCCAGGTGGGCTCTCAGAGAATTGCCTTGGTGTTGTGGATACGCTCGAGCTGTCTTCTGCGGTCACGAGTAACATTATCGCTGCCTTTAGCCTGTCTACGGAGACAGTTTCCAATTTATTTTAGAGGATTAACTTGAATACTTTTCGCCTCGCTTGGTAATGCGGAATGGACTTTCGTAAGGTCTGGTCAATGTTCGCTGTACTGCGTCCCCCCTGATGTATGCATGCGTGCATGTTTGGAGCGCTGGGTGGCTTTTGCCCTTTGTTTGGGTCCATTTTGGAGGGTAAAATTTAGCGTTTGCCTTGGCGTTGCGTAATTTGATCGCATATTTGTTCGGTGTTTATTCTGCGTGGTTCGAGGGATCTACTAGGTCCCCTGGTACACGCAGTGCGCTTCTGTACAGCATTTCAGTGACAGAGCAGTCGAGCTCTGCCTTCGGCGCTGTGCACAGGCCTAACAGAACTAACGGGAGGTTTGTGTGCCAATCTTGCGGATTTTATTGGCACTTCAGACTTAACATGAGGGTTCTATGGAATCTTTCGATCATTCCGTATGCCTATGGTGGTACGACGTGGTTCGGATTTTTCGGATACCGAGTAACTTGCATAAAGTAGTTGTCAATTACCCTTCGAAACTTGCCTCTCTGTCAGTTACTTAGAAACGCTTTGGCTACTGTTTCTGCAATTGTGTCCACTATCGGAATTGCTTCGGGCCATCTGCTGTATCTATCTATTATAGTAAAAAAATAACGGTAGCCATTGCTGTACGGGAGCGGGCCAACGATGTCTGTGTGGACTGCTTTGAAATGGTCTGAGACTGGTACAAAATGTTGAAAGGGTGCCTTATTGTAGCGGGTTATTTTGGCAGACTGATAACTTTGACTCGTTGGAGCTTGTTTGCGAAGGATTTTGCTCATGTTTGGCCAAACGTCTTGGCCTTAATCATTTGGACAGTTCGCCTGATGCCGGAATGGGCGAGGTCGTGCTGAGACCTTATGTACCGTTCGCGCATTGATTTTGGAATGAACGGCCTTGACTGGGGCTGTGATAATTCGCTTTTTTGGAATGCTTCGAATTGCTCGTCGATCATGGATTTTAATTTCTCATCGTGGAGGTGCGCGTTGGCGAGTTTTTTAGTGTTATCGCTGGGTCCACGACCACATTTATTGCATCGGCTCTACTGAGTGCATCGGCTACAACATTGTCTCTACCGCAGATGTACCGCACGTCAGAAGTGAACTCAAATATGTAGGTCAGATGCCTCGCCTCGCGGGGGGGAGTGTTTGTCCAAATTTGAAGCTTGTATTGCCTTTGTTATGGGCTGATGATCGGCGTAGAGACAAAACTGTGTCCCTTGAAGGTCATGCTTGAAGTGCTTTATTGCAAGGTACGCTACGAGTAGCTCTCGGGAGAATGTCGAGTATCTGATTTCGGTCTTTTTGAAACGCCTGCTAAAGAATGCTAGAGGTTCTACTCTTCCATCTACTGCTTAGTGCAGGACCGCTCCTGCCGCAGTCGCTGACGCATATACTACAACTGATAAGTACGCTGATGCTGTTGGGAATTATAAAGCAGTGTAGTTAGCAAGTCGAATTTTTATGAGCATGAACGCTTTCTCTGCCTCAGATGTCCAAGCTACTACAGTTGATGTGCCTTTCCACTTGGGCTTTAGTAGGTCATTGATGGGTGCTAAAGTTTCGACTGCGTTAGGCAGGAACCGGTGGTAGTAATTCACCATGCCCATGAACCTTCGTAAACCATGCATGTCCGCCGGTTTTGGATAGTCTGTAATGGCTGCGACCTTGCTCGGAAGCGGTTTGATGCCTTCTCTGCCGATTTGATGGCTCCAGAATTCGAGATTTTTGTAGACGAATTTGCACTTTGTCATGTTGATGAATAGGCCGTACACTTAGAGGCGTTTGAAGACAGCTTCAATGCGGCCGTAATGGTCGTCTTCGGTGTCACTTGTTAGTAACACATCATCTACGTACGCGTATGCATTGTCGATACCTCTGAGCACCTCGTGCATGAATCTTTGGAAAGTTTGGGGTGCGCCCTTGAGGCTAAATGGTAATCGAGTATACTCAAATGACTTAAAAGGTGTTGTGACAGCGGTTTTTGGTATGTCCGCTTAGTTGACAGGCATGGCATAATATGCCGAATGTAGATCTAATTTAGTGAAATATTTAGACCCGCCTACTTGTACTGCGAAGTCATGAACGTGAGGAATTCCGTACTTATCGTCTTTTGTTATATTATTGAGTCGCTGCAAATCGTTTGTGGACCTCCATCCTTCTCCTTTCGGAACAAGGTGGAGCGGAGCAGCCCACGAGCTTACTGAGCGGCTGATGACCCCAAGCCGGAGTAATTCCTCGATCATTGTTTTAGCTATAGCGAGTTTCTCCGTGGCTCTTTTGTTGGTATGTAGTGGACCGCACTGTGAGGCGGACAATGCTTTAGCGTTTCCGGCTCGGTTATAACAGAGAATTTTTTAGTAGCGCCCTGCACCCGTCCGGTATTTGGTCGCCGGAGCCGACTATTCGAATCGCAGCATCGAGCCGAGCTCGCGTAGCGTTCGTAGTGAGACTGGTCGTTGGATCGAGGACTACTATGTTTTTTAAATTGATGGTGAGGTCATAGTGAGTTAGGAAGTCTATGCCCAGTATTGGCATGGTTACATCGGCTATGACAGAATCCCACTAAAAATCTCTACGGAGTCCTAACTCAACTATTAGAGTTTTGCGGCCGTAAGTGGCAATGTTGCTGCCGTTCGCAGCTGTTAGCATTGCTACTGCGCCCTGGGTTCTGTTGCCTGTAGTCACTGGGAGGCAACTGAGTGAAGCTACTGTGTCGACTAAAACTTGAATGCGCGCCTTTGTACAATGGACCCTCATCGCCGTAATTTTTTTTTTAATTATCCCGAGTCTCTGCCACCGGTCACATTTAGGACTCGGGTTTGGCGTTTCCCGAAGTCCAAGCGCACGGTAGGTCGTATTTCGTGGCTTTAGAGCCAAATTTATAGTGATACTAACACGCATCGAATTTAGAGTTTTCACGGGGCTTTGAGCGACTTTGTTGCGGCAATTTTGAGCGATCGGTGCGCTCTCTACCGCGGCCGTCGCCTCCGCGTCGGACTGATTGATCTAGCTTTTCGTGCTTCGCGGCTGGGCTCGTGATGCTCGTTCGAAGTTGTTTGATAATGTCCGTGAGCTGAGCTATTTTGCTCTGTGGTGCCGTCGCTGGCTTTAGTGACATCGGAGCAAAGTTACGCGCGTTAACACTGTTCGTTGCCGGTTCGCAGATTTGTGCTATCGACGGGCCGTTTCGTGCCTCTACCTCCATGCTGCGGTCAGCCTGATGAGCTAGTTTCTCCAGGCTTAGCTCGTCTACTGCTAATGCAAGTACTGTTTGCACATTTGATGGGAGTCTCTGGAGGAAGAGCGTCTTGAGGAACGTTTCAACAGGTTTGACTGGTCCATTGACTAATGTCAGCATTTGACGTAGGAAAGCTGACGGCTTTCTATCGCCCAGTACCTCACTACTGAGTAGTTTCACGATTCGCTGTCGGGACGAAAATCCGTAACTGTGTTGTTGGACCAACGGGCCCGATATCGCCTGTAGGTCAAATAATGTTTCGACCTGCGCGAACCATAAGGGTACGTGGCCTGTATTGAACGGTGGTAGCTGGACCGAAATCGGCGTTTTCGGCGTCGTCACCGGCGGTGGTGGATCTTCGACTGCGTCCACCATGTTGGCTTGTGGTACTCGCTTGGATCTAATTTTTTTAAAACAGAATTTGTTTTAAACTGAATGAATGTTCTGGCAACGAACGGTTTGGAAAAATCTCGGAATACTTAGTTATGCAATTTTGAACGTTGTTAAATTTTAATCGCTAGCTAGGACACAGAATTAGGATTTGAACGCTCTGATTCGTACTATTATAGAATCTGGACAATCACGCTACGTACAATGTTGAATGCTTATTCATAAAAAACGTCGTTAATTTGTGGAACGCTGCAATGATCAATTCTGATGTAAAGCATTTATTCCCGTACTTTCATTATAGACACAGTTACAATTGAATCTCCGCTCGGCACTGTACTTGACTGGACAGTCAGTTTCAACACTTGGGGCTCGGTCTCCGCTGCTCGTGCTTGGTTGATCTGAACAGTTGCTAGATATGTGCCGCAAGTCGCTCTCTGTCCCGCTGGACAGTTAGGTTTGACACGCGGTGGCTGTTATGTCCGTGTTGCCCCTGTGCTGAGCGCTGTGTGCCTGGCTTGCCCTGTGAGCGGTGCTCTGCGAGCAGGGATGTCTCTTCCTACTTGGGCCGTGTGGCTCGCTGCTAGGGCTAGGCCTTACGCATGTGTGACTGCAGTGCTCTATCCTAGTTTCGCTGCCTGCTGCTGTGCTACGCACAGTTGGTAGCTCGCTGTGCCGTCAGGCTTCAATGTTTGAACTCTGCCGATATTTTAAGCAGTGCTTCCTGCATCAAACTTAATTCAAGTTGTGCTGTAGAATGCTGCATGCGTTAATGGCTTCCGCTGGGCTACCGTCACAGTTCAACGCCTGAACTTGACTAAATTTGAGCAGTTTGACCCGCAGTCGTCCTCATTGAAGGTTCTGCTTTGGGTTATTCTGCACGCGGTATCGGATCTAATGCTCTGTGCAGCTGCTCCTGCCAAGCAATTGAAAAACATGGAAATATGTTTATTATGCACAGTCATCTATATCATCAATCATGTTGAAATGCTCCTGCAGATATTGGAAGAATATAAATCAGAATTTGATTCCTAACACAGGTTATGAATTGCTATATTCTGCACGGAATTTCATTTCACGTATGTGTGTGGAATGGCCTTTATCATTACTGATCGAGTGGGTTATTTCACTGACCGCGTGGGTTATTTCACTGACCTCGTGGGCTGTTCACTGACCGCGTGGGTTATTTATAATGTACTGATTTCCTTTAGCATTCGTATTCACGTTACTTCGCGCGACATGATATACCACAAATATATTTACACATTAATGAACACGATGACGAACCAGTGCAATATAAAATTCGAAATAAATTTACACATTAATGAACACGATGACGAGCCAGTGCATTGTTAAAACAAATTTTAAATATTTTATAAAATATAGAACTAAATTAAAAGCACGCATTCTAGGTTTGTTCAATTTGCATGTGCGTTGCTGCTTCTGTGCAGGTTCTCATTGGATCCTGATGCGCGAGGCAATCGGAAACTCTTCTAGTAGCAGTTTCCAGGCATCCAAGAAGTGCTGCGGCCTACGCGGCGTCGGCCGCTGTGTCTGCTGAGTCACGTGCAGTCACATGTATTTTTTTTGTCACTTTGTCATTGCGGTTAATTGAATGTCTAGAGTTTTAATGGTGTTACCAAATTAGATTGGTATAAGCGTTGCATGTTCCCTCCGGTGTTATTTATTTGAATTTTATTCTGGGGTCACAAATATAAACTTCAGTACGCCGCCAGTCTAGAGTTTATACAACGCTTGACCGGGAGAGATAATGCTGAGGAGTTGAAAGATTAGATTTTTACTCTAAAAGAAACAAATGCAAAGTACTGTTCGTCAATAGACATGATAGTCAAGAGAGGGAAACAGGAGGTGAACAGTACAGGAATTGACTGACAATTATCCATCAATAATCTTGACCTAATTTAAGGGGGCTAGAAGATTATAGCCATGAAAAACGAACTAACACAAGTACTATGTCAATTGTTTGTCTATTGTCACACGGATAGGTCTATCCGTCGTGTTGTTGCCAAGGCTCGACAGGAGACGGTGGACGGGCTTCCCACCAAGGATTAGCCTTGTAGGGTGGCGTTGGGTGCAGGAGTGGTGCGGCAGACCGGGCCTAAGCGGTCCTTCCATTTAGAGTGCACCACAGATGGCAACACTAGAGGTGCCAGGTATGTTGTTTTACGTTAGCGATAATTACAGTTTTTTCCATTCCACCTATACCAGGCTGGTAATAATCTATGCCTAACTTGTCAGGAACCGACATTTTGTTGCTAAAAGATATGATAAAATGCTTAATTACAACTTTCCTTTAATCCAGGACTTAGCATTCCCAGATCCATTTGCCGCTCCAAGATGCGGATTGGCCTAACCTCCACTCTTTGTTTCCGCTCGTGGCTCTGATTGGGTGGCGCCCAAATTCTTGCCGAATCCGGGAACATGAAATTGGAGTTCCGCGCTGCCTGCTGACAAGTTGACGTGCGGAGGGATATTCCCGCCGTCAGAGGGAAACTGCAGTTGGCGTGCGGAGGGATTCCCGCCGCCAGAGGGAAACTGCATCTTCGACATATTTCCAATGGAAGTTAATATAATGGTATAACATATAATACATTCGTCTCAGCAGTAATACATTATTTACAGGATGTAAATTTCATGTTAATTGTTGTGAGGGAGAGCAATGCGGAACTCGACTTCGCGAGCTCTTATATGAGCACTAATTAAGAAAATCCGAGCAAGTTCGGGTCGATCCGAGCAGTGGTAAGGCCGTTCCGAATAGGTTAGGGACGATCCGACTACTGGCATGCGCGTGTTGAGCAGGTCAGGGGCGATCCAAGCAGTGGTAGGGCCGACCCGAGTAAATATGAACATCGAGAAAGGCGATTTGAGCAAGTTTGGACCGAGCCGAGCAGTGATAGAGCCGACCCGAGCAAGTTAGGGACGATCCGAGTATCAGTCGGAGCGATGCGAGCAGGTCAGGGGCAATCCGGGTAAATATGAGCCCTGATTAAGACAATCCGAGTAAGTTTGGGTCGATTCGAGCAGTGATAGGACCGATCCGAGCAGTGGTAGGGCCCATTCGAGCAAGTTAGGGGAGATCAGAGTACGATTATGAGCAATCCGAGCAGGTCAGGGGCAATCCGAGCAGTGGTAGGGCCGATCCGAGTGCATATGGGCACTGATAAAGACAATACGAGCAAGGTAGGATTGATCCCAGCAGTGGTAGGACCGATCCAAGCAAGTTAGGGACGATCCGAGTACTGGTATGAGTGATCCGAACAGTTATAGGGCTGATTCGAGCAAATATGGGTCATGATAAAGGCGATCCGAGGAAGTTAGGGTTGATCCGAGCAGTGGTAGGGCCGACTCGAGTAAATATGAGCGCTGATAGGGGCGATCCAAGCAAGTTAGGGTTGATCCGAGCAGTGGTAGGACTGATGCGAGCAAATTAGGGACGATTTGAGTAATGGTATGAGTGATCCGACCAGGTCAGGGGCGATCCAAGCTGTGGTAGGCCCGATTCGAATAAATACGAGTATGCACTGATTAGGAAGATCCGATTAGGTTAGGGTCAATCCGAGCAGTAGTAGGGCCGATCAGAGTAAGTCAGGGATGATTCACCTACTGGTTTGAGTGTGCCGAGCAGGTCAGGGGCGATCCGAGCAGTGGTAGGGCCGATCCAAGCATATATGAGCACTGATACAGGCGATCCGAGCAAGTTAGGGCCGAGTCGACCCGAGCAAGTTAGGGACGAGCCGAAAACTGGTCTGAGCGATGCGAACAGGTCAAGGGTAATCCGAGCAGTGGTAGGGCCGATCCGAGTGAATATGAGCACTAATAAAGGCAATCCGAGCATGTTAGGGTCAATCCGAGCAGTGGTAGGGCCCATCCGAGCAAGTTAGGGACAATCAGAGTACTGTTTTGAGCACTCCGAGCAGGTCAGGGGCGATCCAAGCAGTGGTAGGGCCAATTCGAGTGAATATGAGCACTGATAACGGCTATCCGAGCAGGTTAGGGTCGATCTAAGCAGTGGTAGGGCCGATTCGATCAAGTTAAGAACAATCCGAGTACTGGTCGGAGCGATGCGAGCAGGTCAAGGGCAATCCGAGCAGTGGTAAGGCCGATCCGAGTATATATGAACACTGATTAAGGCAATCCGAGCAAGTTTAGGTCGATCCAAGCAGTGGTAGGGTGGATCCGAGCAAGTTAGGGACGATCCATTTCATGTTATGGGCGATCCGAGCAAGTCAGGGGCAATCCGAGCAGTGGTAGGGCCGATTTGAGTAAATATGAACATGGATAAAGGCAATTCGAACAAGTTAGGGTCGATCCGAGCAGTAATAGGGCCAATCCGAGTAAGTTATGGACGATCCGAGTACTGGTATGAGTGATCCGAGCAGATCAGGGGTGACTCGAGCAGTGGTAGGGCCGATCCGAGTATATATGAGCACTGATAAAGGCAATCCGAGCAAGTTAGGGCCGATCTGAGTGGTGATAGCACTGATCCGAGCAGTGGTAGGACCAATCCGAGCAAGGTAGGGACGATCCGAGTACTGTTATGAGTGATCCGAGCATGTCAGAGACAATCCGAGTAGTGGTAGGGCCAACACGAGTGAATATGAGCGCTGCTTAAGGTGATCCGAGCAAGTTAGGGTCGACTCGAGCAGTAGTAGGACCGATCCGAGCATGTCAGGGGCGATCCGAGTATTGTTATGGGCGACCCGAGCAGGTCAGGGGTGATCCGACCAGTGGGAGGGCCAATCCGACCAAGTTAGGGTCAATCCGAGTACTGGTATGAGCGACCCGAACAGATCAGGGGCGATCTGAGCAGTGGTAGGGCCGATTAGAGTAAATTTGAGCACTGATATAGGCGATCCAAGCAAGTTAGGGTCGATCCGAGCAGTGGTCGGGCCGACCTGAGTAAATATGAGCCCCAATAAAGGCGATCCGAGAAAGTTCGGGCTGAGCCAAGCAGTGGTAGGGCCGACCCGAGCAAGTTAGGGACGATCCAAGTACTGGTCGGAGCGATGCCAGCAGGTCAGGGGTAACTCTAGCACTGGTAAGGCCAATCCGAGTGAATATGAGCACTGATAAAGGCGATCCGAGGATGACAGGGTCGATCCGAGCAGTGGTAGGGCCGATTCGAGTAGGTCAGGGACGATTCACCTACTGGTTTGAGCGCGCCGAGCAGGTCAGGGGTGATCCGAGCAGTGGTAGGGCCAATCCAAGTAAATATGAGCACTGATACAAGCGATCCGATCAAGTTAGGGTCAATATGAGCAGTGGTAGAGCCCATCCGAACACGGTAGGGACGATCAGAGTACTGTTATGAGCAATCCGAGCAGGTCAGGGGCGATCCAAGCGGTGGTAGGGCCAATCCAAGTGAATATGAGCACTGATAAAGGTGATCCAAGCAAGTTAGGGTCGATCCAAGCAGTGGTAGGGCTGATTCGATCATTTTAGAAACAATCCAGGTATTGGTCGAAGCGATGTAAGCTGGTTAAGGGCAATCCGAGCAGTGGTAGGGCCAATACGAGTAAATATGAGCACAGATAAAGGAGATCCGAGCAAGTTAGGGTTGACTCGAGCAGTGGTAGTACCAATCTGAGCATGTCAGGGGCGATCCGAGTGCTGTTATGGGCGACCCGAGCAGTGGCACGGCCAATCCGAGCAAGTTAGGGTCCATCCGAGTACTGGTATGAGCGACCCGAGCAGGTCAGGGGCGATCCGAGCAGTGGTAGGGCCGATAGGAGTAAATATGAGCACTGATAAAGGCGAGCCAAGCAAGTTAGGGTCAATCCGAGCAGAAGTAGGGACGACCCGAGTAAATATGAGCACCGATAAAGGCGAGCCGAGAAAGTTCGGGCCGAGCCAAGCAGTGGTAAGGCCGACCTGAGCAAGTTAGGGACGATCCGAGTGCTAGTCGGAGCAATGCGAGCAGGTCAGGGGCAACCCGAGCCCTGGTAAGGCCGATTCGAGTGAATATGAGCACTAATAAAGACGATCCGAGAATGTTAGGGTCGATCCGAGCAGTGGTAGGGCCAATCCGAGCAAGTTGAGCACGATCCAAGTACTGGTATGTGCGATTCGAGCAAGTTCGGGCCGATCCGAGCAAATTAGGAGGCGAACCGATCCAAGCAAGTTAGGGTGATCCGGTTCAAGACAAATCCGGATTATAGTCATTTGTATTCGGGTTATAGTCAGTTCCTTGTTTTGAGCCTGGACAAGCACTGTTTAGTAATAAATTTGATCGCAACAGGGTAATTTGCAGACAACCTCATACGACAGTAGCTCGCCAAAAACTGCTGTTCAAATGATGAACTTGTTCGTGAAAGAACAGTCAGAAGACAACCACACTCTACGATTCCACTACAGCAACTGCTCTCTTCCGCCGCGCTACAGCGACTTATAAAAACATACAAGTTTGCCTACGACACAGGCCTACCTAGCGGTTATCGATGCAACTATTGGAGGGTCAGCTGTGCAGCAATCCCTTAAAGAACAGTTTCGTCCCAGCTGACATGTAGGGAGTTTATCTAACATATGCAGGAACTATACCGACGGATATTAATAGTATTTACAACGAGTAATGAAATACTGAAAATAATGAAAGTCATCGACATAGTGGTAATTTGCTCATCTACTGCACGTAATCAAACAGTCTGCAGCATTGAAGGAATATAAACCAGCCTGTATTTGGTGTATTTCATTAAAAGAAGACGGCATTCTATGCATCCGGGCTATGGCTACTCTTTCACTAAAACCATGAACCATCCATCGAATATGATATACGTTTTTTATAGGCGCAGGTGTTCACAACACAAAAACATTTAGTTGTTCATCAGTGATTGACTTCATTAGGACTCCCTCGAACGCGTGGTTGCATTGTCACCCTAAAGTCCGCTTCTGTTGAAATTGAAATAGAAAAGAATCGTTTACAGCACAATCTAATATACACTAAACACTAAATGAAGAACATGAACCTCTCAGGCACCCAAAGAGCTCAATTCAAAATCGATTCGTTCTGCTAGGATCTCATCTTCTGCTGCAGAACAATGATTTATTCTTCAGGAGCCGTTGGCGGTGACAGCATCATCTGGCGTCGTTGGATGCCTTGATTGTGCTCTCTATACCTTATCAAGAATAGGTTTTATTACAATAAAACATTTTGATTGGTACGACTGGCAATCCTGCTCTATTGCTTGTTGCTGAGAACCATCATACACGATTTTGAGAGGAACTATGTATTTTGGGGAGGTGGGAGGGACCTAGAACACCGCCAATGGCTCCTGAAGGAGAAATCATCGTTCTGCAGCAGAAGGTGAGATCCTAGCAGAACGGATAGATTTCATCCCCAGAGCCGTTGGCAGTGGCAGCATAGAGTAGCAAGTAGTTAAATACATATAAAAGTCATGTTGTAATATACGTAGGTGGTATATCCAACTTTAAATATGTCCACTCATAATGCAGGCTCAGAATTAATACCATCCTTACCTCCCAAATTAAGATTGTCAGAGTAACATTAGAAGAGTTGGTTGGTTTATTATAGAATCGGTTGATAGTGCTGACATAAGACCAATCCCTGGCGGCTGGCCTGGACAATCTGATCAATCGTCACGCCTTTGTAAAAGCATGGGAAAGGCCTGCTTCATGGTACGAATGGGCAGTGTATTATTGTATGCCCACTAGTCTCAGGACGTGTTTTAACCAACAGGCACTAGTTTGTTTGGTAACTGGAGTCTGGACGTTTAGTGGCCCAGGACAAAAAACAGCTGCGTTAGCTTAGCTCTCCTTTGAGACCTCCGCTGCTCTAAGTGCGAAGGGGTTGACAATTAAAATCACAGGAAGGAGTTATGTCCGTCTGTGTGACATTGGTAGCGTGAAGGGATTGTCCTCTGTTGGACAAGCTGAGAGCTAGTAAAGAGTTTTTAGGGTTAACTGTTTCATGATGAGAGGAGCGGGGGGTGCCAAGGAGAGATAGCGACAGTTTTCACACCGACCAAAAAGTTATATGTTTAGGCTTGATAGGACGAGTTAGAGGAATGATTTTAAGAGCTGTGAAACAGTGGGATTGTCACCAATGTATAGAGCTGTATTCAATCTTAGATTGAGGCATCAAGGAACAAATTGAAACTGGTAACAAATATATACATATATACACACACCCACACACACGTATATATATATATATATATACTCTTGTCAGGCGTTTTTACACTCATGTCCAATCAGGCTCAATCAGACTCCACAACAAAAATGTCCATTCCGAGAAGCCTCTTACGAGGGAGCTTCTCCAGCACACGACCGTCCTGTACCGAGGGGTCAACAAGCAAAACCTGACCATTGCTGAGTCTCTTTTGATAAAGAAAGATAGACCCGTGCTTAACATGCAAGACGAGGGTATCAGCAGGGTATTAAACATCTTCTAGGTTGCCGTAATGGTGCTTGCCATGTACAGTATTGTACATAAATGATCTATCACATCCCCACATTTTTCTATTATACCGTGTCTTGTTGTGCTATGCGTAAATTAGTTGGCCCCGCTCTCAGTTGTGTTAATTCAATTGTATATCTTCTAATAACAGTTTGTAAATATACCATAAAGATATTCAGAATATTTTTTGTCTATTCGTAAATGAAAAGGTTACCA